>CM035407.1:160359475-160636975 GCA_020310875.1 Ceratopteris richardii
TGTCCAATCTTAGCATATATGTAGCCTAAGGCTAACTGGATTGTCACCTCAAATTCGTACATCCAGTCTTGACCTAGCACTAATTCCTCTAGCAGGTCACCATCTTTGCAGACTAGAAGCTTTTGATGCATTGAATTGTTACCCAGGTGTAAAGATAGAAGGACTTCTCCTAAGCATTCAGTGGTGTTTCCTCATATGCCCATCATGTATGCCTTAGTTGGGTTGCATGGTGCATTTAATTGCCGATCTAATGAAATGAAAATGCAACTTAATTTTGCCCTAGTATCAATCAATGCATCCACTAAGTGGTATTCCTCAATCCCTACTCCTAGATTTAGGTAGGGTTGTCTGACTTGTCATCCTATAGTCGTAGTTTTTGCTGCCCTATAGTTGGCCATAGGTATTGGCTCCTCTCCATGTCGATATCTTTCATCTCTTTCTCTCATCCATTCTTTTTGTTTCCATATGCATTCTAATGCTTCGAGTCTCACTTCTTCTCTAATTCTCTTATCCTATTCCCTTCAGTTCTTTGCCTTTAGAAGTCTATTCATTATCTCATCCATTAAGGGTTCTATTTCTTCACATGACAGACACTTATATAATTTGGTAGAATTTCTCCATCTAAAGTGGCTAGGTTTACTGCTCCATCAATAGAAATACGGTTGATTACCAATGGTCCATGTCCTCGCTTTTGCAATTTTTTTTGCGTGTTGCTTCAAAGTGTATACCATGACTAAATCACCTTCTTTGAGTTTCTTATCTTTAATATGGTCATCATAGTAGGCTTTTTGTCGCCTCTTGGCTACATAAATACCTGCTACTGCTTGTAATCTGGTCTCATGCAATCTTTCAATTTCATCCAATTGTTGGGACAATTCGTGTCGAGTCCACTCATATTTCTTGGCTACTCAAAGAGTAGGAATCAAGAAATCAATTGGTAAGATTGCATATTGGCAATACACTAGATTGAATGGTGTTGTGCCTATAGCGGTCTTATAAGAAACATGAAAATCCCAAATGGCACGATGCAATTGTTTATCCCAATCTGATCATTTATGATTCACAATCTTAGTTAAAATGGTACATTGCACCTTATTGGAACTTTTTGCCTGTCCATTGGCTTGTGGGTGATAAGGGGCCGATTTCTTATGAATTACTAGGAATTTGTTCATCAAAGTTTCTATTACTTTGTTAACGAAGTCTGTTGAGATATCAAGCTCAACATGTGATGATCCAGGATGACACGTACCAGTTTTTCGTTTCTCTGACATGTATAGTGGTCACGCCGGTATATGTCTTTATTATATTTATCTACCGAGAGTAATGGCACATTTGTTTCTTGCCAGCTCACTCATTTGCGGACATTAGGTTTTTCCTTATGTATTGGTCTTTATATATTGCACTTGTTGTATTCTTGTTTTTAGGTCATTCTTGTACATTCCTTTTATGTAATAGAAGAAGAAGAAGATCATTCTTCCTTGCCTCAATCTGTATGTGTGCTTCTCCTTGAGAGTGAGAGTGTGTGTGTGAGATCTCTTCCTTATCTCCTTCCTCGTGACATGGTATCAGAGCCAGCGTGGCTGTAGAGAGCTCATGGAGAAGGTGACGGTGAAGACTACGTGGCAAGGTGTGGAGAAAACGCGATTTCACAAACGGCCTCCGTTTGCTACGAAAATCATCGTGAAGGTAGAAGACCTCAAAATATTTTCGTGAGTTATCCCTTTAGGGTCACTCGTTTTTGTCAGATCAAAGTTTCGGAGCCATCTCGACCTCCGTTTCAAGCCCGCAAGGTGGGGCCCACAGAAAAACCAGGTCAGTTTCGGAAACTGTAACTTGCGTTGTGTTCGGCGACACTCATATACTCCAGATCCAGAATTTCAAGCGATTCCGTGTACTGTTGATACACGAAAACTGTGTTTTTCTGAGATCGAACTGTCACGTCATAGTGCGACAGTGTTCAAGCAGAAGTGCTGCTTGTAGTGTGTTGCGGTGTTGTGAATTGTTGCAGAAATGGCAAACGCAAATGGAATGAGTCAGCTTATGAGCGATAAGCTGGACAAGAACAACTTCCATGCTTGGAGATTCAGAATGACAAATTTCTTGATGGGAAAAGGCTATTGGAAGTACATCGAAGGAGAGAATGAAAATGCTCCGCAGTTACCAGAAAGGAATCGGACTGCAGAACAGTTAAGAGCATATGAGGAATGGAACCAAGGAGCACGAAAGGTAATGTATTGGCTATCTATTAGCATACAAGATAGCATGATTGGACACATACATGATGCCAAGACTCCAAAAGAGGCTTGGAACAGTTTGGTCACTTTGTACGAGACCAATACAAAGGCACGGAAATTGCAACTCAAGAACGAGCTACATACATTGGAGAAAAAGAGCATGTCGGTAAGTGACTACACTCTAAAAATCAAAAGCATATGTGAGTCACTTGCATCTATTGGCGTAAATGTAGATGATGATGATAAGGTGGAAGTGTGCCTTCGTGGTTTAGGAGCTGCATATAAGCAGTTCAGAACTTCTATACAGACCAGGGAAAATATTCCGAATTTTGCTGATTTGGTATCTATGCTGATTATTGAAGAAAAGAATCTTGGTGAGGATTCAAACTCCCAAGGAAAGCCCAGTTCTGAGCAGGTATTCTACTCTTGCAGAGGAAGAGGCAGAGGTAGAGGTTTTGGAAGTGGAAGAGGAAACAATAACCAAGACCAAAGTCAACAACAGAATCATGCAAGAGGAAGAGGACAGTTTCGAGGCAGGGGGAGTCAAAGAGGTCGCAGAAATTTCCAAAGAAATGATTCAGGTAATGATAGTAAAGGATGCTGGAATTGTGGTAAACCTGGACACTTTGAACGTGATTGCAGGTTGAAGAATCAAAATAACAGAAGGCAGCAAAACAACTATGCATCCACAAGTGCAGATGATTCTGAGAAGCTGTTTATGGTTCAACATCACATGATGAATACTATGTCTGCTGGTGTTTCAAAATCGAATGATAATGTCTGGTATGTTGATTCAGGTGCTTCAAATCACATGCCAAGTCATGCAGAATGGTTTAGTAGTTTGCAAAAAATGCCAATTCCTGGATATGTTGAAACAGGTGATGATACATCACATCCTATTGAGCATACAGGAAACATAGCATTGTCTATGGAGGATGGGAAGGTAAAACATCTTGCTGATGTGTTACATGTTCCAAATATAACAAAGAATCTGGTTTCTGTTGGACAAATGGTTGACCAGGGATTACAAGTCAGGTTCAATGCTGATGGATTATATGTAGAAGAGTACAAGCAGGATGGACGATTGGTTGCCAAAGGAAACAAAGTGGGTAGGATGTTCACCTTAAATGTGAAGATTCCTGAAATGAATGCAGCCATGTTTGCAAAAGGTGCAGGAGTTATTGTAGATATATGTCAAATGAGTTCAGCAGTTTTCTAAAAAATCATGGAATTCGGCGTCAGTTTTCATGCAGGTACACACCACAACAGAATGGTGTTGTTGAACGCAAAAACAGACATATTGCAGAAATAGCAAGAGCCTTAATGGCTGAGAAGAATATGCCTCATTGTTATTGGGCAGAAGCTGTGCATACTGCTGTATACATCATGAACAGAACTCCGACTGCTGCTGTACATCAAGTTACACCTGAAGAGAAGTTTACAGGTAAAAAGCCAAACTTATCACATCTAAAAGTTTTTGGCTGTATTGCATATGTAAATGTTCCAGATGAGTTGAGGACGAAGCTTGATCCGAAAGCAGAAAAATGTGTCTTCATTGGATATTCCCTTGAGCAAAAGGGGTACAAATGTTATAACCCACTCACACGACAGGTGAAGGTGAGCAAAGATGTGGTATTTGATGAAATGTCAAGCTTCTATGTAGATGCCAAAGAAGGGCTGAATCTTGAACCAAATGACAAAGAAAATGCTGAAAAATATAGTGCAGAATCTCAAGTTTTGAGTGGACCGGATGCATCACCAAGCAATAGTTCCAACTCAAATCCATGGAGTGGAAGATTGCATGGAAATTTCAGTCCAGCAAATTCATCAAATACATCCAAGAAAGGTAAAGAAAAGCTCTCTGCTGGTAGTAAAACAAGTGCAGGTTTTGAAGATGTTGATGGAGATTCAAGTGGTTCAGAAAAGAGTATTGATGAGGAACTTGGATTGCCCTCTGTGAAGACTCCAGGAGTGAGAAAGGCACATGCAGATGATACAAGGAGAAGTGACCCAGGACCAAGAAGATCTGGGAGGATGCGTAATTCAGTGCAACGATTGACATATGATAGTTACATGGCTCGCCATTGTGCCTACATGACAAAGGTAATACAAGATGCTGAACCTTCTTGTTTTGAAGATGCAATTGATAATGCAGATTGGGAAAAAGCTATGGATGAGGAGATGGCTGCACTTTATGGAAATGATACATGGAAGCTGGTTCCATTGCCGCAAGGAAAGAAACCCCTAGGCTGCAAATGGGTTTACAAGGTAAAGCATAATGCTGATGGTAGCATAAGCAGGTATAAAGCACGATTGGTAGCTAAAGGTTATGCACAGACATATGGCATTGATTATGAGGAAACATTTAGCCCTGTAGCTAGAATGTCTACTGTTAGGACACTTGTTGCATTAGCTACAGCAAAAGGATGGACTTTGCATCATATGGATGTGAAGAATGCTTTCCTACATGGTGAGTTACAGGAAGAAGTATATATGGACCAGCCACAAGGATATGAAGATTCAAAGCATCCAGAATATGTTTGCAGGTTGCAAAAGGCTTTGTATGGGCTGAAGCAGGCTTCGCGTGCATGGCATGCAAGGATTGTTGATTACTTAACGAGCATTGGGTTTTCTATGTGTGATGCAGATCACTCACTATATGCAAGGAAGACTGATGATGGAATCACTATTGTGGCTATTTATGTTGATGACCTGATTGTGGGTGGTGATAATGAAGAAAGCATCAAAGAGGTAAAGAAACTTCTTATGCAGGAATTCGACATGAAAGATCTTGGTGTGCTGCGCTATTTCTTGGGCATTGAGTTTATATATACAGAAACAGGTATATGGATGTTGCAAAGGCAATATGCCTTGAGTATGCTGCAAAAGTATGGTATGGCTGATTGTAAGCCGATTTCTATGCCTTTAGATCAGAATTTGAAATTGGATACTACATCAGGTGAAGCATTGGAAAATGCTACTATGTACAGGAAAATTGTGGGAAGTCTTATATATCTTACAATTACAAGGCCTGATTTAAGCTACACTGTTGGGCTTGAAAGTCAATTTATGCAGGTTCCTAGGAAGCCACATTTGGATGCTCTGAGGTGCACTCTACGTTATGTGAGTGCTACTTTGGATTATGCATTGTTTTATGAAGCTGGTGTAGATTTGCAGGTTCATGGATACACCGATGCAGATTGGGCTGGTAGTACTCCAGATAGAAGATCTACTAGTGGTTTTCTTTTCTCACTTGGAGGTGCAGCTATTACATGGAGCAGCAAGAAGCAACCCACTGTTGCTTTGTCGAGTACAGAGGCTGAGTATAGAGGTGCTGCAATGGCAGCATGTGAGGCATCATGGCTGGAGATGTTACTTGCAGATTTAGGTGTGGAAGTGCAAAAGCCTATCACCATATATTGTGATAATCTTAGTAGCATACAGTTAGCATGGAACCCTGTTTTCCATGCTAGAACAAAGCATATTGAGGTACATTATCACTTCATCAGAGAGAAAGTATTAGCAGGTGATATTGATCTTGTTTATGTGAGAACAGATGAGCAAGTTGCTGATATTTTCACCAAAGCACTTGGAGCTGAGAAGTTGAAGAAGTTTCGGAAGATGCTTGGATTACAGGATATGGCGTTGAGCTTGAGGGGGAGTGTTGAGATATCAAGCTCAACATGTGATGATCCAGGATGACACGTACCAGTTTTTGGTTTCTCTAACATGTATAGTGGTCACGCCGGTATATGTCAGCGATACTTCATTGAGCTTTATTAGATTTATCTACCGAGAGTAATGGCACATTTGTTTCTTGCCAGCTCACTCATTTGTAGACATTAGGTTTTTTCTTATGTATTGGTCTTTCTATATTGCACTTGTTGTATTCTTGTTTTTAGGTCATTCTTGTACATTCCTTTTATGTAATAGAAGAAGAAGAAGATCATTCTTCCTTGCCTCAATCTGTGTGTGTGTGCTTCTCCTTGAGAGTGAGAGTGTGTGTGTGAGCTCTCTTCCTTGTCTCCTTCCTCGTGACAAAGTCTGTGCCTCGATCACTCACAATTTCAGCGGGTAAGCTGAGCCTTGTAAAGATGTTTTCAGAGAGAAACTTGGCACTAGTTCTTGCATCATTCTTCTTTGTGGCCTTTGCTTCCACCCATTTGGTCAAGTAGTCCATAGCAACTATGATGTACTCAGTATGGGAACCTTTAGCAGGTGGGCTAATTGGTCCAATGAAATCTATACCCCACTTCGTGAAAGCTCTAGCACTAATCATAGGCTGCAGTGGCATTTCATCTCTTCAGATGGGGTATTTTGTTCTTTGACACACAACACACCTCTAAACATACATTGTTGCATCTTGATATAGTTGGCCACCATAATCTAGCAAAAAGGATCACTTTTGTGGTCTTGTTAGCTGAAAGACCTCCTACAGCTCTGGTATGGGCCATCTCTAAAACATAGATATAATCATCTTCATGTACACATAATCATAGTTGGTTGTCTTGTCCACATTTGAATAGCTGGCCACTTATGTGTTCCTGGAGTAGCTTTGATGTGAACCTTTTCCCTATACATGGGCACTTTTTACTCTAGTGCTTGTTAGAGGTTTTTTCCCCATGTTACCACATACATGATTCACTCATATGTGGTGGTACTTTTTACTTAGGGATATTATTCAGCTCTTACTTCAGTTTAGTTCATCGTCAATAGAGAGAACTATTCCAACCATCATCTTCTCTGTGTGTCTTTCTGCGTTTATGCTCCTTTTGTGTGCTTCTCGTGTGTCTCTCGCACTTCTACACACACCCAAAAGTGGTATCAGAGCATGTTCAGCTCCTTCTTAAGTTTTAGTTTTTCGCATCGCTGTGTGCATGCCCTTTTAACAGTGCAAATCAACTTTGGAGCATAGAACTGTGAATTTTGGTAGCCAACAAACATTTGCAGCAGGTGCGCTGGAGATTTACCCCCATTTCAAAGCCATTCGTGCAGTCAGAATCGCCATCCGAGTGACAATTTGTGAGCTGAAATTTCAGCATTCATTTCAGCTTTCGTCGAAGTGAAGATTTTGTCACATTCTTGTTCTTTTGTGAAATGGGGGGTGGCAATGACTTGTTTGGCATGCTTCAAGCTGAAGATAATCTTGATGCGACCAAAAATATATGTGTTCTTACATGATGAAGCATGTTCTTGTTGCTAAACAACTTTGGAACATAGTGGCAGATGTAGATCGAAGACCCGCAGGTGCTTCTACTTCACAATCTACTGTCACAGATGGAGCTTCTTCTTTGAGTACAGTGGTTTCTCCTTCTCTACCTACACAGGAGCAGCTTATATGGGATGGAAAAGATGCTCAAGCTCATGCTTTGATTGAGCTTTGTGTGAAGCATCATATAGTTCCACACATTCAGTCATGTTCTACATCACGACAGGCATGGGACACTCTTGCTTCTTTGTATGTCGTGCGTAATGAAGCACGTGTTGCACACTTGAGGAAGAAACTTGAGGATGTATATATGGCTGAAAATGAGTCACTGGATGTGTATGTGACACGCGTCAAGGACTTGAAAGAGCAATTGGCAAACATAGATGAGATTATTCCAGATGCATCACTCATTTCTACATTATTGAAAGGATTACCGAAATCTTTTCAAAGCTTTGCTTCTACTCTCCATTCGGTTGCAAAAGGGAATCCTAATATGTATGCATTTGATGAGTTTGTGTCTCTTCTTTTGCAAGAAGAGCAATATAGAGTGAATAGGAGTGGTTTGATTGAGGGAACGTAAGCACTTGCTATCTCACAAAAGGGAAAAAGAAAGTATGGTTCAGCTTTGGGTTCATCAAAACCAAAGCCTCAAGCTTCCTCTTCTACTCATTCCTCTAATGATGGTGATTTGCAAAAGAAGAAGAGATGCAAATATTGTCGAAAGGCAGGTCATACTATTGATGAGTGTAGAAAGCTTGCTAAACACAATGAAAAAAAGAAGGAATACAGCATGTCTATCACTGAAAATTCAACAAATGTAAAGAATGATGAAGCTAACATGGCTCAAGATTTTTGGGTATGTGTTGTTACATGTCATTATGATGCTTCTTTGCATTCTAAATGTATGATTGTGAGTGAGGCTGATTTCGGATTGGTTCTTTGATAGTGGTGCTTCAAAGCACATAACATCATGCAAAAGATTTTTTGCCTCTTTGAAAGATGCACCCAAAGGAGGACATGTGGTGTGTGCAAACAATGTCTCTTATCCTATTATTGGAGTAGGATAAATTGAGCTTACGACTGCAAATGGAGGTGTGATTCTCTTGAAAAATGCATTGTATGTGCCCGGTATTAAGAAGAACTTAATTTCAATTCCGTTGATTGTCAAAGCTGGACTTCATGTACACTTTGTTGATGATAAGTGTATGGTTCATGATTTCAGCAATGGCGATGTTATTGTGATTTCCGGTACATTATGTAATGGTTTGTATCGCATGATACATACAAGAGGGCTGCCTCGAATGCCTTGGTTGCTCATACTTCTTCCATGGCTGAAATGGAGCTTTGGCATGCTCATTTTGGTCACTTGAACTTCAATAGTTTGCTTTACTTGCAAAAGAAGGATATGGTTATTGGCTTGCCTACACTTGAGTCCATTGAAAAGCATGCATGTGAAGGTTGCATTCTTGGAAAAATGCATCATGCTTCTTTTCCAAAAGATAGTCATACACACACTACAAGAAAATTGCAGCTTTTTCATAGTGATGTATGTGGTCCCGTCAAGAATCCATATTTTGGGAAGCATGTATATTTTGTTACCTTCATTGATGATGCTACTCGCCATACGTGGGTGTATCCTATGAAAGCAAAGAATGAGGTATTTTCTTTCTTCAAAGCATTTTTAGCTATGGCTGAAAATTTTTCTTCACAAAAGCTCTTGACTCTACGCACGGATCATGGTGGTGAATACATGTCACATGAGTTTAATGCTTTTCTTCATGAAAGAGGTATTTCACACCAATGTATGGTGCCATATACACCCCAACAAAATGGTGTTTTCGAGTGTAAGAATAGAACTCTACTTGAAATGGCATGATGTATGGTTAAAGGAAAGCATCTTCTTGATATGTTTTGGATGGAAGCGGTCATGTGTGCAAACTACGTGTTGAATCGTTGCCCTATAAAAGCATTGAGATTCATCACTCCTTATGAGGCTTGGACTAGTCATAAATCTATGGTTAGTCGTATGCGTGTGTTTGGTTGTTTGGCGTATGCTCTTGTGCCGTCACAACAACGTCACAAACTTGATGACAAGGAAAAGAAATGTATATTTGCTGGTTATAGTGCTGAAAGTAAGGGATATCATTTGTATCGTCCATTGACAAACACAATTATTGTGAGTCGAGATGTGGTGTTTGCTAAAAATTCAGTGTTCTCTCTACTTGAATGCAAAAAATAGCCAATAGTTAACTCACAAGATGTGTTTGATACACTCATACATTTGTTCCAAAATGGTGCACTTGACTATGGCCATGTAGACCATCCAACTGAGGCTCAAATGGCTGAAAAATTCCAGCCAAATAATGCTAAAAACAAAGAGAATTTCCAGATAAACATGGATGAAAATTTTCAGCCAAAAATTGCAAAAACTCCTGGAAATTTCCAACCACATATGGTTGAACATTTGCGTCACAATATGGCTCAAAATGAGCATCAAATTCAGCCCACACATGATATAAATATTGAAGATGTTTTACATAATGAACGCATGTATATCAAGAGTGCACAAACTATGCCAAAGTGGCTGAAACAAACTTTGCAAGACAGCAAATTGAGTGTACCTTTACTTGGTAGAAAAAGATCAAGCTCTCACCATGCATCAAGGAGTTTTGTGGATTATTCTCTTATTGCTACAGCATGTAATGAAGAGCCACTTTCTTTTGAAGATGCATGTGATGATCCACAACGGATGAGTGCTATGTAATCAGAAATGGATTCCATACATAGGAATGGTACTTGGGAGTTATGTGAATTTCCAAAAGGAAAGAATGCCATTGGTACAAAGTGGGTTTATAAGATTAAGAGAAAATCTGATGGTAGCATTGATCGCTACAAAGCTAGATTGGTTGCCAAAGGATATGTGCAACAATATGGCATTGACTATGGGGAAACTTTTGCACCTACTTCACGCATGCTTACCATTCATACCGTGGTTGCATTGGCTGCCCATTGAGGTTGGAAAGTGCATCAGTTGGACATAAAAATAGCCTTCTTGAATGGTGATTTGCAAGAAGAGGTTTATGTAAAGCAACCTCTTGGTTTCCCTACGAAAGGGAAAGAGCATATGGTTTTTCACTTGCATAAAGCCTTGTATGGCCTCAAGCAAGCTCCACGTGCATGGTATGACAACATCCATAAGCACTTGATTGCTCTTGGCTTCATATGTAGTCTGATTGAAAGCACACTCTATGTATGCAAAAATGGGGCTGATCTTATAGTGCTTGTTCTTTATGTCGATGACATACTCTTGACTGGATCATGTGATGCAAAACTTGACATTTGTATGACTAATTTGCAACATACTTTTGATGTCACTTATCTTGTTCTTTTGAGCTACTATCTTGGCATCCAGTTTGTATCCATTGAGGGGGGAATTGTTATGCATCAAGCAAAGTACGTTGAAAAACTACTTCAACGTTTTGACTTTGAGGATTGCAAGCCAGTTTCCACACCAGTTGAGACATGATTCAGGTTCTCAATTGAGGATTCCAGTGATGCATTTGACACTTCTCTTTATCAGCAAGCTGTGGGATGTCTTATATATGCATGCAACACAATGTCGGATATACAATATGCAATTTCCTAGTTGAGTCGATTCATGCATAGCCCTGGCACTAAGCATTGGCAAGCAGTGAAACGTGTGTTTAGATATCTTGGAGGCACTTTGAGCTTAGGTCTCTTTTTTGGCAGAGATATTCAGCCATGCTTGCATGATTTTATAGATAGTGATTGGGCTGGTTGTTATGATACTCGCATGTCCACTAGTGGTAATTGCTTTTTCCTTGGAGACTCATGCATATCTTGGTTGAGTAAGAAGCAATCTAGAGTGGTGACATCGAGTTGTGAAGCTAAGTATAGGGCAGTTTTCACAACTACAGTGGAGTGTATATGGTTGAGATGCCTATTGATGGATCTTTGCATGGAGATTGATGCTACTACGCATATTCTCACTGATACTCAAAGTGTTTTGGCTATTGCACGGAACCCAGTGTTTCATGCACGAACCAAACATATTGAGGTGCATTATCATGGGAGAGAGTGCCTTCATGCAGGAGATATTGATTTGGTATATGTGCCTATAGAAGATATGTGGCAGACATATTCACCAAAGCTCTTCCACGCAAAAAGTTTGAAGCTTTTTGCAAAGCTTTAGGCTTATTACCTTGTGGGGGCTGATCCATCACTCCTTGTATGTGTTCATATCATTCGCTCCAGGGGGGTTTGTTACACTTATGTGTTCCTTGAGTAGCTTTGATGTGAACCTTTTCCCTATACATGGGCACTTTTTACTCTAGTGCTGGCTAGAGGTTTTTTCCCCATGTTACCACATACACGATTCACTAATATGTGGTGGTACTTTGTACTTAGGGATATTATTCAGATCTTACTTCAGTTTAGTTCATCCTCAATAGAGAGTGCTATTCCAACCATTGTCTTCTCCATGTGTCTTGCTGCATTTGTGCTCCTTGTGTGTGCTTCTCGTGTGTCTCTCGCACTTCTACACACACCCAACAAAACATAGATATAATCATCTTCATGTATGCATAATCATAGTCGGTTGTCTTGTCCATGTTTGAATAGCTATCTTCCTATAAGGGTATAATCTTTACTTTGCTTGTCTAAAGCCCGTTTTCATGCTAGGCTTGCCTCTTTGTGGGTGTTCTTGTGTCTTTAAAAAGTTTACCAAAGGTAAACTCCATCTTGGTGTTATTGTGGAATAGCATATCGTAGAGTTCTCCTCAAGTCTTTCTTCTTGACAAGTGGGGCAATTTGTTACGTGAGAATGAACATCTTTGTGCATCTCTGGCCAATACACTCCTAATCTTTACCACTGATACTTCTATGTTTCTTCCATGGATTTAAGTGTGTGTGTCTTAACCAAGTTTCTTGTTCATCCTTATTGACACATCTCAACAAAATTCCACTAGAATCTTGATTATATAGGCTTCATACTACAATATGAAGGTTCCTAGTCTTCCATAATTGTTGGGTTTTATATGAGTTAATCCCATGAATAGGTCCATGTGTGGGTATAGGTATAATTATTCAGCCCACTGTGGACAAAATTTGAAGTTAAAAAGATAGGTGTCAGGTAGGTCATCCGCAACCCTAGTTGGGGTTCTCCATGAGTCATTCGAGACAGATGATCGGCTCTGACATGCATGTTTCCCTTCTTGACCACTACTTCAAAATCAAGTTCCATTAATAGCGAAAACCATCTCACTAGTCGTCTAGTGTTATAGGGTTTATTGACTAGGTATAATAGAGCTTGATGATCAATGAAGAATTCGAATTTCTTTACCAATAAGTAGTGTCAGAATTCTTTACTGCATATACCATTCCTAATCCCTCTCATTTGGTGGTAGCGTAATTACATTCGGCTTGGTTGAGCTGCCTGCTAGCATAGGCTATAGGGTGTTTGAGTTTTCCTTCATCTATAGGTTGTGGTAAGATGCACCCTATAGCAAATTTAGAAGCATCCACATGGATATGAAATGGCTTATTCCAATTTCGTAATTTTATAATGGGCATTGAACTCAGTCTTCTTTTCAACTCCTTGAATGCTTTCTCTCAATCTTCAATCCAATTGAATTGAGTCAGTAAGCCATATAGAGGCTGGGCAATTATGGCGTACATGTGGATAAATCTACAATAGTATCCATAATGTCACATAAATTCTTGTATTTCTTTCACATTTTTAGGTTTGGGTAGTTCTAGAATAACTTTGATCTTGTCTTCATCTGTGGATATTCCGTTCCGAGACACTATATGTCCTAAGATTTTTCCTTGCTGCACCATGAAGACACATGTTCTAGGTTTAGACAGACTCTGTATTGTCTACACTTTTAAAAAATTCTCCTCAACTCGGGTATGTGATCCACTCTTTGTGAAGAATAAGTGCACAAATCATCAACATTTACTTCCATGCTTTTCCTAAGGAATTCCTTAAAGACATGATACATTAATCTCTAAAAGGTGGCTGGTGTATGATTAGGCCAAATGGCATAACCCTAAAAGCATATACTCCCCATTCTGTGGCAAATACAGTTTTGTGTTGATCCTCTGGAGCAATTGCAGCTTGGTTGTAACCAGAAAATCCATCAAGGAAGCTATAAACTTCCTTGCCTACCACTCTCTCCAAGAGGCAATCTATAATGGGTAATGGGTAACTATCTTGAATAGTGGCTGCATTAACTTTCTTCAGGTTAATGCACACCCTTACTTTGCCATTTTTCTTGGGTATTACTACCAAGGGTGACACCCATTATATGTGTTCAATTTCATAAATGAATCCTGCTGCCAATAATTTGTCTATATCTTCCTTAACTTTGGCAGAGTATATGTCATTGTATGTGTATGGTTGTTGTTTGGACGGTTTTGCATCAGGGCTCATGGGAATATGGTGTGAACAAATAGAGGGATCCACTCCTTTTATATCCTTGTATGTCCAAACAAATACATCCCTATAATTTTGAATCAACTCTATAAGTTCTTGTTCTTCGCTTTCTGACACATCCTTCCCTATGTAGGTGCATCTTTCCTCTTCTCCTTCTATGGAAAGAGTGACTTTCTTGGTCTGTTCCTTATTATCATATGCTATTCTTTCTTGTGCTTGTTGTTTAGGCATTTGGATGGCAATTTTTGTTTCCTCCACTTCATATCTTTTAAAATGTTCGAGAACCGCAAACTATTCTTGGGGAGTATTCTCTTCCCTACCAATCTCTTCTGAATTGATATTCTCTTGATTTCTTTTTTCCTTGAGAATGGAAGGGCTTCCAATATCAGTTTCTTTATGTTCTCCCTCTAAGTGATGTCTTTCTTCCTGAGCCTTAGGTTCCATTTCTATACTTTCATAATTTTATGTCCACTCTTTCTCTATCCATTATGTCTCTTGTAGTACAACCATGTATAGACTTACATCGTATCCATCCTTGTCTATGCACTCGTTCAGGGTCAAGACTTCTTCATTGACACACACATCTAATGTGGCCGATATCTCCATCCATTTGTGGGGCTCGAACTCTTCATCCAAAAACACTTGTGGCATATATGTTGGATCATCTACTGATATAGAGATTCCACAACCTAGTTGCCATGTTCATCTTCTTTCTTCTTCTCTCCTAGTTGCCTTACACATCCATAGTTGGATGTCTTCATGCATCCACAACTGGTCTTCAAATCCCGCACTATGGGTTGATAGGTCGCCCTCTTCTTTATGTATGGAGTTCCATTGTAGAGGTGGGACATCTCGATAAGTGTATGTATGGAGGTTTATCCTCATGGTTGAGCCCCTATGTTGTAGATATACTGCATCTCTACCCAAGTCTTGCACTACCCTTAGTTGTCTCATAAAAGATCTTCCCAAGATCATTTCATAGTTTCTAGATCTCTCAAATTGATAAATAGCTAACATGTGCTCGAAGTCTACTCCACATGTAGTAAGTATAACATTCTCTAGCAATCCCAAAGGTTTTTTGGTATGACCATCAGCTAATTGTAATTTCATTCTTCTGGGTCATAATGCTAGTTTTCCCCACGTCTCCCATATTTCTTTTGTGGCTATTCCTACTCAAGCTCCTATGTCTAGGATTGCTTTTGTGGTGTAACCTCAGAAACTAATGGGTAGACATGTGTTACCTTCATCTCCTTCACTAAAGTCTCCTACTTTATCTATCGAGATTTGGAATGTTTGTGCATCTTGGTTGGCCTCCTTGTTGACTGCCTTTTTTTCTTTTTGCCCCATTTTCTTGGCCAATTTAGTCCATACTTGTGGTTTGATTTTCAGTAATTCTTCCAAATTTATAGAGCACTGCACTTTTTTCTCCTTCAACTTTCGTGCTATATTTTATGTTTTGCTTGAAATTCCTCTTTCTTTTTTTCTTATTGTAGGGGCATGATAAAGTTCAGAATTCCGCTGAGACTCTCCGATGTAGTTATGTAGTGTATTTATGCTCTCTAATTCGTCCGAACATTCCTCACAATTTATCTCGTGATTCATCATTCTTGGGTTCTTGTTTGCATCCAATTCTTCAAAAGGCAGATCAATGCTCTTGGCTTTCCTCCATCTTTCTTCTTGGACCCTAACCCATATATCCTCAGGCCAATTAGCTTCAACTCCAAGGATCATAGAACTTCTTTCATGGTTTCCAATGGTTACGCTTTTTGATTCTCTAAAATCCTCCTTTCTTCTGAAAGATCATGTGCTTCTAAACCTTCTTGAAATTCTCTATTAGGTAGTCTTGTTTTAGGAAGGTTTTGGATAGGTTTCTCTAGTGTGTTTTGAGCAATTTCAATTAACTTTTTGCAAATTTCTAGCCTTTCTTTTTCCAAATCTCCTCTCGAATTACTTCGTATTGTTCCACACTTGTTCTTGCTTTGATCCTGGATTGATATGTGTTTATCCACATGGATAGATCTTTGGGTATTGGATCAACTAAAAGCAATCGAGCTTGTTGTTTCTGTTGTTCTTTCTCTACTTTAATAGAATCCTTACTAGGTATAGGATTTGTAGATTGATTTTGCTCTTCTTTGCTCTTCTCTTCCTCCTTATTTTGAGTCCACTTGTTTCTCAATTTCTCTCGTTGAGCTTTCCATCTTTGAGTTCATTCTAGCTTAGAATTTTCTTCAGATTCTTTCGAATCTGGCACTATTTGAGGCACCGATGTTTCTGATTTGTTGGTCTCTTGCACAATCAAGTCTAACCTTTTTGGACTTTCTTTAGCTCTTGCTCTTGTAATCACCTTTGATGGTATAGTATATTCTTTGTCACTTCCAGAGGACTCCAACACTTCTACTACGTTTACTTGAGTTGTTTGGATTGCCTTGTTAGGGTTTTTGGGACAATCCCTAAACAAATGATCTTTTCCACAATCACTACAATATCCTTCCCAAACCTTATGTGGTGCTTGGTAGGGCAAAGTGCACTCCCTAATAAAATGGTCTCCTTTGCAGTGGTAACAGGGTCCCCTAGGGACTAGAGGTCTAATCAAAGGTCTAGAAGGTGCTTGGGCTCTTGGGTTCATGTACATTAGTGTAGCATATTCAGCTCCGTGTCTGTATGCGTTGCATCGCCCTCTTGTCCATAAGGGTATTGCTCATATGCCTACTCATAGTTCATAGAGTGAGCTTCGTATGTATAGTATTCTCCCCAGTTTTGATCATAGAATTGATTATAGCTGTCAAAACTAGTTAATAAAGTAGTGAGCACTAGTGCTCTCTCTCAGTGTTCTCTTTTGCTTGGGCAAATTTCACTGGAACAACATTCTGTGGGTGAGGTGGCTGTTGTGCTAACACCAGCTATGGTGGGTTTATCCTAGGTATTCATAGGGATGTTGAATTGGAGGTGGGTTCTGGTACTTAGGATATCTAGGAAATTCCCTTCCTTGGTCTCTAGTTAGGTATCCATATGGCCTAGATTGTGGTGGTTGGACAGGTCTAGGTTGTCTATTGTAAGGACAATTTTTAGTATTGTGATTCTGTTCAATACTGTAGTACTGAGCTTGATTCTATACTGGTGGGTGGTTCTAACCATATGGGGGTGATGGAACAATTCCTCTATTGCACACATAAGAAGGATGATCCCCTCCACAGTGTACACATCTCCTTAGCATTGGCATCTCTAATGGGGGTTGAGGTAAATTTTTTGTCCCTACACTGCTAATTTCTTGTCCATAAAGTCCACAATCTCTACATTGTTGTTCAAACTAGAGATGCTTCTAGAACTATTCTCACTCTTATTCTTGGTTGGGGGAATCTTCAAGTCTTCTGACAAGTTATCTTCTAGGTCTATACATTCCTTCAAGCATGCACTTAAGGTTTGGAATCTCTTTACATAGACTATGGCTCTTAGGGGTCCATTGACTAATCCTTCCAAAAATAATGAGATCATTTTCTATTGTGTAGGCCTTTCTTCCATGGGACATCTATCCACATATTGCTTAAATCTCCTAGCTACCAGTCAAACTGACTCCATAGGGGACTGTTTGAAACTATGAATCAAGGATGAAGAGTTATTCTTAATGCGAGTCTTCATGAAATCTTCGATCATTTCCTAAAATACTTGTTCCATATTTAGGAAACTATTGGGTTCAAGTGGTTGGAACCAGGCCAAAGCACTATCCGTAAGGGTCAAACCAAATGACTCATATTGAACTAGGAAATCTTCCACTTGTTCAACACAAATCACCTGCTTGAATTAGGCTATGTGATTATAAGGTTCGCTAGACCCATCATAGTGGCTCCTTATGCCTTTGGTCACTTAAATTGGTGGTAATCTTCTACCAAGTTTTGGTGGTCTGGGCATAACAAGAATGGCTAGATGTCTCACTTGAACTCCAATTCCCTTGCCTAATGGCGGTCTCTCCGAAACAAGATTTCTATTTCTGGGCTCTCCACTGGATGGGGGTTGATAATTTGGGTTGGCTCTTGGTGTAGAAAACTGAACATTAGTCCTCACAAGAATGTTATGTCCAAAGCTCTGATGGGCATAGCTTTGGTACATTCCTTGAGGGTTCTGGGAGGTATTTCCTAGGTCTCTATGGGGGAGCATTGGAATACCTTGATATCTTAATCGGGATCTCTCTAGCTCTGACATAGGCTAGTAATTCCTCATATTCCTCTTAAGATAGGTAATTCTAGAGAGGTCCTTCGGATCTTGTAGCTCATAAATGGTGACAGGCTTGCTACTTTCTCGCCACAAAGATGAAGGGGCGTGTAGTAGTTTCTCCATCCCAGAGACCATATACACATCAGCCAATGTATCATCATGAGGGATCGTGTCACCTTTCCGAACTTTGTTTACTTTAGACTTACCTCGGGGTGTTCAGATCCTATCTTCATTATTCTCCCCGTTGGAGTGATTTATGTTCTCATTTTCCCATTGTTCACTTATGTTTTAGGACAGTTGGTCACTGCATACATTACTCCTCTTTTGTCCATATAGAATCCTCCTTCATATTTTTACTCTAGGTTGAGGAACTATCTCAAATTCACTCACTTTCTTCATTCATGCCACTGATCTATTTAACCCATCTATGTAGATGGGAAAATCATGCTGATTGGTGCTCACATACTCAAGAGAGGTCCTATATTCTCCTTCAATGACGGACATAAATCTTGCCAAACGCACTGAACTGTGCATGTCCTTTGAAGCCATTCTAGCTTCTTCGTCTGACTCACTAGAGGTATCAGAATAATGGGAATTGAACTAGGTAAATTTACACTTCTTGCTGATGATATGAAAATATGCCAACTTCCTAGGACATGTTGTGAGTGCAGATTCATCCACTGAACACCCAAGTCAGTTTTGTGGGTCTCTATGATTTATGTTTATTCTAGGAGTTTACTTAGCCCAAATTAAACTTTCTTTTCCTAGAATGTCAAATTGTTTATTCTTTTCCACAATACACGATACTTGGCCTTCCATGATACACAATACTCCACAGGACATGATACACGATACACAAGTTTCTGGCGATACACGATACCTGGAATTGGAAGGATACATGATACACGATACACTGGTTGTCATGATACACTATACGTGAAGAACTAACGATACACGATACTCAGATCCAAAATGATACACAATACTTGTCTTTACGATACACAATATTTGAGTGGCCATGATACACGATACATGATACTTGGGACTCAAACAATTCGTGATACTTTAGTATCACAATACACCATACACGATACACGATACTCAAGTGTCGTGATATACAATACTCAATTATCGTGATAATACACGATACACAGAGGGTCGCGATACTCAATATTTGGGTATCATGATACTCAACCCGATGATACACGATACCTAGGTATTGCAATACATGGGGAGTATAGGTATGGACGATACACGATACCTGCTAGGTATCGGGACACACGAGAATTCAAGTATCGTGATACTTGAACTCAACTGGTCAAGATACTTGGGCTTATCTCACTTAAATGAAAGAATTTTTTTGAATTTTTTGCATTAATGTGATCCTTGTGCAATCCTCTCCACTGTTATCTGTCTGTGCAGAGCAAAGTCTCATCTATCCCATGATACTTCTATCATGATACCAATCATAGCCCGCTCATGTTTTCAGTGGATTTAATTTGATTTTAACTAGAAACTTCACTTGATCTCACCTGACTAAAGCTCTCTCTTGGCTTTTCCCCTCATTAGCTACACTATAAGGCTATAAGCATGCATGATACCACACCCGTGATACCAGTCATCAGAGTTCCATGATACTTGCATAAACAAGTGACTCCTAATTTTTTTTTTTTGGTTTTTATACCCCTGGGTTAAGCCGAGGCTGAGAGGTACTGAAATAAAAAACAATTTTTTTTTGGGATTTTGGAGAATCTACCTACCTACTCTTCTCCTACTCCTTCGTTTTTACTCTCTATTCCTACTCACTCACTCTCACTTCCCTAGGTCTACCAACTTACTACACACACTTTCCAAGTGTGAAGTAATAAGTGCAAAAAGAAATGACTTACCAAAGCAGAGTAACCACCTCTTCACAACTCATACCTCCTCCTAAGAGCTCTTACCATCATGCGAGTACTTCGGTTGGACTCGTACTTCCCCAACAGGAGTGCCAAAAAACGTGAGTACCTAAGTGACAACTTAAGGACTTGAGACGAAAGAGACTATTCCTCTATCACCAACAAGTGCATATAGTAGGGATCACACATTTAAATTATCAATCCGAGAAGTATCTTGAACCTAATCGAGTGTATGAAGACTTGCACTTACACAATGGTCGATGAAGTGAGTTGGCTACCATTGCATGTAGAGGAGTATTATCTCTCACATTCATCACTCACTGTTGGCAGTAGCCAGAGGAATAGGCGACGTGGAAGCATGTGAAGATAGAGCATAACGAAGAAGCAGGGAGCCAGTCGGATCATTTTTTCAAACAAACATGTTTTATATTACTTTCTCAAACACTCAACAGTGATTTTCATCACTCATGTACCATATGTAACATAGAAAAACCCCTATTGTAAAATATAGCTCCATTTTGTGCAATCCGAGGAGTCCTTGAGCTTGAGGAGCTTAGGTAGAACGAGCATACCAATTTTGGTTATTTTTAGACATCGTTTACCCTTTCAAATAGCATCGAGAACCTATTTTCTAACTATGTCGATCACTAGATGTGAAACCGGTCAAAACTAGTCTAGAATCTATAAAAAGAGCTAGAGAGCTCATTTTTGAGGTTAGCTTGTTTGAGTAGAGAAGAGCTTAGAGCTATTTTGAGCTTGTAAGAGTGTTCTTGAGTAATAGAGTTGATTTCCTACCTTCCATTGTGTCTTGCTTGTCTCTTCATTGTGTGTGTGTATGTGTGTGTGCATCTCTATGCTTCTCACCTTCACTCTCACTTCATCTCATATTCATGATCTTCATATCACTCCTATGTCTTCCATAGATTGACATTAAGGAGGTGGAGCTTCTTAACGTGGTTCTCACCATTGTGCTAGAGCAACACTCACACATGTGGAAATGGTGTCGTGATACATGAAACAATAGTAAGCACAAAAACGGACTTTTCGTTTAGCTCCAAACTCACAATATGGTCAGTAGTGGGTTTGCTTTGAAGCTCTCAAAAAGACACATCCATTGGTCATACTCTTGTTTGATTTTGACGAACTTGCTTCAAGTTATGAGCAAAAGATTGAGCTACATAACTCACATAGTTTCAACACACACCTCCTCACGCTTCACACACATTACACACTTCAAAAAATCAATGAATTGGATAGACAACACTTCCATGCACTCATTCCAAGCTACAATCACACATGCAAGCTCACAAGCAAGGAGATACAAGAGGAAGAAGAGGCGAATTCGAAAATCACAGTTCTCTCCTACTCACAATGGCCAAAAAATCTTTACAAAGTGTCATCCAATGACTTATATATATGTGCCCTAAAAATGGTCCTTTCACATAAGAGACCGGCTCTTTTTATTGAAAACTCTAATTTCCTAATATATTACAAGGATTATATAACACTGATTGAGATTTATGCATCTAGAGGACTCCTCTAGTGCATTTACATGGCTTTATGAGACTTTCATAAACATTTGAAGAAGAAAATTGATGCCATAATTGAAAATTTTTGGGGGCTCTTTTTCCTATGCCGCTTCACTCTACAATAGCATCCATGATCTTCTTCTAGGGACTAGACAAAGAGATGGATTTACTTGTAGTAAGTATGGTGCAGACTCCCAATGCACCCGTAAAGTTGGATTCTTTTCCAAAATTTTTCATCTCCAAATCAGATTTGCTTTATCAAACTCTTCTTGTGCATAAGAAAGTGTCTCATCTTTGAATGATAAGTCTTGATCTGGTGCTTTCTATGTAGTTCTCTTGATGTATTGCCTCATTTCCTCTTTTAGTAGGCCATATGGTATGTTGAAGGGCTTCAAGATTTGCTCTTAATTCTTGCTTTTGATCTTTGCTTCCTTCATTCCTTTCACCACTTGTTCTTCAAATTGTTATGTAAGTTGGGACACTTGTAGGGTCCTCTCATTACGGCTTAGTTCTGCAATAGCCCGGTTATGTCTACGAGCACCATTCTCCACTTCTTCTTCTCTTATTAGTGAATGATGTATGGGGGAGGAAAGAGGATGTACCTTAGTTTCCACAGTAGCCACTTGAGAGCTTTGAACTACTGGTGTTCCCATATTGTTTTGCTACACGATTTTGTCTTGTAAGCTTTTTATCATTTCATCTTTCTCTTTTAGTTGTTCCCTTGCTATTGTAAGCTCTTCATTGCTTTCTTTTTTTCTTTCTCCTAGTATGGCCATCTGACGTGCATCCTCGTTACATTTTTCAATATAGTAAGCTTTAGCTGCTTTCCATCTCTTCCTTAATTCATTTGTATCATACATATATTTTTGCTCCCATTCCTTGTGTAACTCTTGCTCTTGCTTTAACTAATCTGCATACTTAGCTATCTGAGCTTCTAGTTCCTATGTATTATTTTGTTGACTTTCTTGTACCTTCACTAGTTGATTTAACAGAATTTGCATTCATTAATTCTTTATTTTTGCTCCTCAGATTATCGACCTCATCCATGTATACCTTGATTTTACTTTCTAAGATTTTGCTTCTATTTATCAAACATGCCTTTTCAGCCTCACTGGCTTCATACTTTTTGTGAGCTTCTTTAAGTTGATCTTGCATCTTTTGATTTGCTTCAGTGAGTAGGTTGCATTTTTCCATAACTTTGTTTGTCACCTATTCTTTAAATGCAAGTGCCTATTGAACTTGTAATACATGTGTAGATAACTCTTCACTCAAGGATTTGAATTGATTTTGCTCCACTAATGCCTTGTCATAATCAATATTTTCTTCCACTAATTGTTGTTGAGTGTCCATGGCTATCTGGATCATTTGTTTTTTACCACTCTTTGAGCTATGCCACATCTACATTCAGCCATTTTTTGGTATGCTTGGTTCTTTGCCTATATGTACATCTTTTCCTTTTTCCACATGTACCGTTTAGGTTATGTGGTTGTTTGATCTGTAGTTGGATTTGAGGTTCTTCTTCTTCATGTGTGGTAGACTTAGTAGCACTTCCTTGAAACATCGCGTCCAAAGGGGAAGGCTCTACTATGACCCTTATAGGTGTGAATGGTTTTGGTTCATCCATTTCTTCTTGTTCTTTTTCTTCTTTGGGAATCTTCATTGTAACCAGACTATCCAAGTGGGTCTTAGTGATTTGAATCTTTGTTCTATCATTCATTTGCAATGTATGTACATCCACTTGTTCGTTTGCCTCGTCTTTTTGTCCATCTCTGAGTGTTGTATCCGGAATTTGATCTTGCTTTTCGTTCTCTGCTTCAGTGGAATCCTTCAATTGGTTGATTTCATCCCATTTACCATCATTATTTGATTCACTCCTAATGTCCACATTCATAGGTGATGGTTCACGGTCCTCTTGGACTTCAGAAGAAGATCTGGAATTAACTAGTTAAGTACATATGCTACACACATAACAACCTCAAGCCAGAAACTATGGGCTTGACCATACACCTTGCCATCTCCATGAGTGATATGTTCTTCTATTCAGACACTATACAGTGATGTTTTATCCCATGTTGAGCATTAAAGTCAGAAGACATATATTCCCCCCTCGATCAGAAAGGAGGGTGCCCATTTCACATGCTCATAGATTTTCAACCGAAACCAAAAAAATTTTGAAGCACATAAACACTTTGTAATTTGCTTTCAGTGGATATACACATGCATGCTTGGAAAAATCATCAATGAAAGTCAAAAGTAAAGATAAGTTCCAAAAGAGGGTGTCTGCATAGGACCACATACATCATTATGAACAAGCTACAATTTTTGAGTAGCTTGAACTAAACCATCTTTTGGAAAGGAGGAATGCTGCATTTTGCCCAAAATGTAGCCTTCACAGACATGTTTACCAGGTGCATCAAGTTTGGGCAAAGAGGACACCATTTCAGATTTCTGCAGGCATAGCAAACTAGCAAAATTCAGATGACCAAAGCGTGCATGCCAAAGCTTTGCATTTGACATAGCCTGAGAATCATGTACTACACATGATAAATCATTCACAAATTTTTCATAGTCTATGAGCTTATACAGCCCATGACATAAAATGCCAAAAGCAATAATCACATTGCCATTTGATAGATCATAAACTATAAATCTATCATCAACAAATTCCACAACCAAGCCAATCTTGGCTAAAGCTGAAACTGATAACAAATTCTTCTTGGTTCTGAGCACAAATAAAACATTCGACAATGTGAAAGAACTACCATTAGTAGTAGTCAAAATGATCTTACCAACTCGCATGAAAGAATAAGACGAGTTGTTGGTGCATGTGACAATATTCCCCGTAGGGGCAGACTCGACTGAAGTGAGGAAACTGCACTATGAGCTAATATGTTTGGTTGCTCCACTATCAAAGTACCAAACATATGAGTCTATTGTAGACGTACACTATTGAGGAGAAGATGGGTCAAAACTGCAAAGAGTAGTAAACACCCATTCTTCATTCTTCACTAGATTAGCAGACTCAGTTTTTGGTGTAGAGGCCTCTACAACAACCATTCGAGCCTCTATTTTATTTGCCTCTTTTGCAGCTAATTTTGGACAATTCTTTTATGAAATGATCATTTGCTTTATAGTACTTGCAAAACAATTTCTGCTTTTCTGTTTTCTTGTCTCTGTCATCCTTGTTTGATTGTGCAGAATTAGCAGATTTCTGCTTACTAGTAGAAGAGCTCCATTTACCTTTGCCCTTCTGACTAGCCAGAAAAGCTTGATCTGCAACATGCATAATGGACTGTTCTGCCTAGAATGATCTTCCTACAACATAGCAGAGACTAAATCCTCAAATTTAAAGGCATTTGGATTGCCTTTCATCACCAAACAAAGAGTAGAAGCAAAATTCTAGTATGAATTGGTAAGACCATTCAGAACAGTCTACATAAGCAAATTGTCAGGCAAGTCTTCATTAGCATAAATTAACTATTCCTTCAAATCTTTGATCTTTGTAAGAAAACTATTTATAGAATCACCTTCATTCATATGCTCAGTCTCCAACTATTTTTGGAGGTAAGCAACACGAGCCTCATTCCTAGCCTGGTACAATGTGGTAAGTGTGTCTCAAGCATCCTTCGTTGTTCTACAAGAGCGAATGTGAGGAATAATGGAATGTTTTTCAGACAAGGCTATCAATGCATGTGTCCGAGCATCTCTGCCATCCCAATGAATTTTCTCTGCGATAGGTGCAGCAAAAACTGCAACGCG
Source organism: Ceratopteris richardii (assembly GCA_020310875.1). Classification (NCBI taxonomy): domain Eukaryota; kingdom Viridiplantae; phylum Streptophyta; class Polypodiopsida; order Polypodiales; family Pteridaceae; genus Ceratopteris; species Ceratopteris richardii. The sequence continues at coordinate 160,384,771 of CM035407.1, forward strand.
AACATGAACATGAAGAATATTGTCATCTTCAATGTCCTCTGCATTAGCTTTAGTACCTGTATTTGCAGGTGTAATAGGACATTTTTCAACACCCTGCATAATATTCCATAGTCCTTTTGAGACAAATACATGACGTATCATATAAGCTCACAATGGGTAATTTTTACCATCCAACTTATCCTCAATAGCCAACATACAAAATACATCACTGCTTTCAGCCATGGCTAGTGACTAAAATAGTCTAATGTAGAAAAATGATAATACATGAAAAAGTTGAATAGAACTACCATGATGAGTTCTACTAAACTTGTAGCAGACTTTGAGATGCTTATACTGGCAAACCAAAACCTATATATATCTTTGGCACAAAAAGATGAAATAGCCTGCACAAGCACTATGATAGTGCATTTAGAGGTTGAAACGAGCTCAAATCGCAATTTTGGCACCACATAGCGAAGCTATTTTGATCTCCTAATCACCCTGAGTATGCTCACCAAATTTCATGCAATTTCAAGAGTGTGATTAGAGGGGTGTCTATGATGCCCTAGATGATGCGGCGACCTGCTTTGATACCAATTGTTGGAGTTCGAGGTCTGCGGAACCACACAAACAACACAAGGAAGAAGAAGAAGCTTGGAGCATAACACATAATACTAAATGTATTACCACTAGAATGTACAAAGATAAGTAATTGGTTAGGGCAGTAGGCGTATATAAAAGCCGAGGGGAGAAAACTCCTAAAGAGGGAAAAAGTGCCCTAGTGGTCCTAGAGTGTTCACACACATCACTGCCTAAATATATCAACAATTCAAGATTTTCCATTCTAATATGCTTCTTCCCTCAAATGCTATATCTTCATCTATTTATCTCTTACCTATAGTGTATGGTCCATATAAAATGTTTCTTGGAGGAGAAAAAAGACATGAGGAATTCAAGGGATCAGAGAAATCAAAGAACCTCACATGACTCTTATCACTTGAATTATTCATCTCTTGTATCTCCTTGAGCCTTTAGCATTTTGATATATATTTTCCCCTCAAATGCTATATCTAGACTTGTTTATTATTGAAATGGAGTATGTGGACAATATAGGATCTTCTTTTGCTTCATCTTCATCTATCCATATATATTAGTTTCTACCATTGCTATGATCTGAGAGAAACTTTGAATTGTAAAAACTATCCAAGACCAATGATGTAAATCATTAGAAAGCCACTATGAACTTGAAGATTGCAATCATTCAATAACAAAAAAAGACAATAATTCAGAATAATGTTTAGCACTCAAGATGGTTTGTGTTTTTATTCAAGATGAAATATTACTATTTTTGGTGGACAAAGGAAGTACAAGGATGATTGTTACATTCTCAAATTATGGAAATTGATCACTTTAAATGACAGGCAAGTAATCCAAGATAATGTTTTCTCTGATCTTATGTTTACCACTACACCATCAATCTAGAATCTCAAATGTTGCAAAAACTCATCAAGGTACTCTAGAAGCTCTCTAACACTCTTGAGTTTCCAATTTGCAATGATAATTATTTTCTTGGGTTGAATACCTAGATGCATTAGTAAATCTAATTGAAATTCTAGAAATTTCTCTTTTGAATCCAAAGGTATCTAGCCTCCAAGAATTTTCTTCCACCTTCTATAGGCATATCCTAACACTAGAGATCGTCAAGATATCTGATAAGAAATTGAAAGAGAATTGGCATTTTCTTTACATAAATGATATCCGCTAGTTTCCAAAATTCTTTACTATTCCATTCCTTACCTAAAACATCATCAATCTTGTGAAGAGAGATGGTGAATGCAATCCAAAGATGAGTTGGTGCTGCTATAAGAGGCTTCACACCAGCCAACTGAGACTTCAGAGTTGATTAGTAGACCCTTTGAGCTTCCTAATCCACCAAAATATCATCCAAGTACTTTGGAACATGTATCTCAAAAGTTTAAGTCAAGGCAGACTAGTTGCAAGATGACTAGCTCCCAAAACTTGCTATTTTTGGACATACACCTGCTGGAAAAAATGAAGAGTGCTCTCAACCTGGTAGGATTTAGATAAATTCCCTTTGGGCATAGCAAATAGACTTAGCAAGCTTCCCAATACAAGTTAAAAAACTTAAAATTATGGACTGAGCATTGAGAACAAGATTCATCAATATCTGGAACATGCCCACCATTCTCGGGGCTCTGCAGAGATAGAATAATGAGCAGTAAAATGCAGATATCTCCAACACTGTAAACCCAATGACCTTGAAAATTTATATGCAAAAATGAGACAGTAAGAGCTGTCCAACGCATGTTAAAACACTGAAAAATGTTGAGTACAACTCGAGATATGACCTTATGAAGTTACTGCTCTAAGTGAGTATAACAGAGAACAAAACAGAGAAGTAGATAATGACAAATGTATAGATTCACATATGATTACAACCACATTGGCAATGAATGTTTGCAAAATGGGAGGAGAATGATAGAGCTATGGAGTAAGCTCTTTGATCTCTACAAAATGACATGAAGTTGTCACGTACAAGGCTTGCTAATCCCCTCTTCCTTCTTGCTCTTTTTATAGCTATTCTTGGAGGGAATTTTGAATTCGAATTCAAATGAGTCCACCTAAAAGTGATCCCCAAAGTTAGGAGATATTCGCTCAGCTCAAAAATTTGTAGTTTTGGGTAGTTGGACCAACGAATTTGCTTTTATATCATGGATGAGGTAAGCCATCTTTTTCCTTTTTCCTTTTTCAATTACAAGAGATAAAAATGAACTCTTTTACAAGAGGAGTTCACATGACTACACATGTGACTTACAAATGAGGATAATATCAAGCATATCAAGCATGAAGGCTTGGGTAAAATGCACCAACAGCTCCCCCTCAAGCCTAACATGCTTGGCCTCCAAATAAGTCTTCAATTGTCCTTGATTTCCTGCAAGCCAATCATCAACTTGAATCTACTTAACTTTGTACCATCAAGAGCTTTAGTCAACATGTCTGCACATTGCATATCTATAGAGACATAGGATAATTGAATATCCTTGCTCATTAGCTTCTCCCTTACATAATGGTAGTGGACTTCAATATGCTTAGTTCTAGCATGGTATACCGGATTAGCTGCTAGATGTAGTGAGCTTGTGTTGTCACCAAAAATGTGAGGTGTTGAAGAATGAAGTCCAAGATCTGTGTACAAAGACTTTAACCACATGATTTCTTGAGTTGCATTAGCCAAACCTCTATATTCGGCTTCGGTAGAAGATAATGCCACGATTGGTTTCTTCTTCGATGACCAAGAAATGATTTGGGAACCTGCAAAATGATATATGTCCGGATGTGCTTCTTCTATCATCTCTAGATCCAGCCCAATCTACATCTCAGTAGACCTTTAGCTCAATATCTGAAGTATATGAATAAAACAAACCTTCATTCATGGTCCCCTTTAGGTACTTGAGGACTCTCTTGGTCGCTTCCATATGTGGTCTTCTTGGCTTATGCATAAACTGACTCAATATGCTAACACTATAGCATATATCCACCCTTGTGAGAGTTTCATAATTCAAACTTCCAATCAAGCTTTGATAGCTTGTGATGTCTTCAATTGGCTCTCCTTCATAAGAACTAAGCTTATGATTTTGCTCCATAGGTGTACCTGCACACTTGGTATTTTCCATCTTGAATTTGACAAGCATGTCATGCAAATACTTCCTTTGTGTGATGTATATACCTGAATCTGTGTAGATCAACTCCAATCCAAGAAAATAACTGAGTGGTCTGAGGTCACCTATTTTGAACTCCTCCTTCATTTAAGTCTTTACCTGTTTGATTCCTTCAATATCATTGCCTGTGATAATAATATAATCAACATACACACATAGATAGATCCATTCCTCTTTATGAACAAAGAGGTATCCGCCTTGCTAGCTTTGAATCCTTGGTCCTGCAAATAAGTCACCAATTTGAAATTCCAAGCTCTTGGAGCTTGCTTCAATCCATACAAAGCTTTCTTTAGTTTGCATACATAGTTAGGGTGATGTGCATCCTCATATCCAGGAGGTTGTGCCATATACACTTACTCAAAAATCCATCCATTCAAGAAAGCATTCTTTACATCAAGTTGATAGAGATTCCAATTTTTGAATGCAGCAAGACTTATGAGAACCCTAATTGTAGGCATTTTTGCAACAGAAGAAAGTCTCCTCATAATCAATACCATGGGTTTTAGCAAACCCTTTAGCAACTAACTTTGCTTTGTGTCTATTTATACTTCCATCTGGATTCCTATTGATTTTGTATATCCATCGAGATCCAATTACCTTCATAGATGGCTGGTTAGGTACAAGCTCCCAAGTGTCATTCTCCTTCAAGGCTTCCATTTCTTCATCCATTGCATCTCTCCAAGCTTTCTTGCTTTGTGCTTCTTTGAATGTGGTAGGTTCTTCATTGGTTGAATCCTTTGCAATGTAGATTGAGTGCTTGGTGACCAAAGAAGTATCATAACCAAACCTTTCTGGTTTCTTCTTCTCCCTTGAAGACCTTCTAAGTGGTTGACGTGAGCTCTCGGGTCCATATGTAGCATCCTGCATCTTTGCTTTACCTTTGTTCTTCCATAGCTTTAGTCTTTCCAAGTCTTCTAGGTCAATCTCCGAATCACTTTCTTCAATCTGCTTTGACTCCTTTGGTTGAAGTGATGGAAAATCTTCATCCAAGTCATAAGGCAGATTCACTTTCCTGTCATCATCAAACCATGATTTGTTTTCATAAAAAATTACATCTCTACTCATAGAAAATACTTTAGTGGTTGGATTGTACAATCTATATCCTTTTTGGTTTTTATCATAACCAATCAATACACACTTCTCTGCCTTGGGATCCAATTTCCCTCTTACTTGAGAAGGAATGTGAGCATAGGCTAAGCATCCAAATATTTTACAATGCTCTAGACTAGGTCTTCTTCCATTCCATACTTCATATGGAGTGGTTCCATCTAGTGACTTAGATGGAAGTCTATTTATGAGATATGTGGTTGTAGACACAGCCTCTGCCCATAGGTAGTTTGGCAATCCCTTTTCGTTGAGCATGGACCTTGCAGTTTCGACAATAGCTCTGTTCCTCCTCTCTGCTACACCATTGAGTTTGGGTGTATACCTTGTAGTGACTTCCCTTTTAATGCCTCTTTCATGCAAGAAGGCATCAAATTTAGAAGAGAAGTATTCTCCTCCACCATATGATCTGAGTCTTTTCAAAGTCCTGCCTGTTTGGTTTTCAACGAGAGCAATATACTTCTTAAAGCAATTAAACACTTCATCCTTGTGCTTCATGAAAAACAGAATGGTCCACCTGCTACAATCATCTATGAAAGACACATAATATCTTCAGCCTGATATAGATGGCTCCTTACTTGGACCCCACACATCTGTGTGCACTAGATCCAAAGAATTTTGATACATATATCATTTCTTATTGAAAGGTTGTCTATGAGCCTTGCGGAGTTGACAAGCTTCACACTTATAAATCATGTGTTGCCTTGTGATATTAGGCAAACCAAGTACACTTTGATCCCTGCAAATTTGTTTGAGTGTCCTCTCACCAATGTGAGCAAGCCTTTTGTGCCATATCCCCAACTCTGCTAGAGTTTGAGATCCATAGCTAAACAAAGCTATGTTCTTTGTATCTTCCACTTCAAAAGTGAAAAGCCTTCCTGTCTTTTCTCCTTTGGTAATCCTTCGAAAGCCTTGCTTTGGGTCTTCAACATATGCTCCAAATCGGTTGAATCTAACCTGCAATCCTTTTTCAACAATCTGTCCAACACTTATTAAATTTTTGGTAATTTTAGGGACATACAAGACTTTGCTTAAGAGGTTCATATTCCCATCTGATGTCTTCACATTACCTATCTTCTCCATTGAGTGCTTTGTTTCTTCTCCTTTCTGCACTTCATGCTTGTTATGAGGATCTTCCAAATCAGAAAGTAACGCCACATTTCCTGCTACATGGTTTGAGCATCCCGAATCGTTTTACATGTGATCATCATCCTTACCCTTCTTCACTCATAGATTCATAATCAATAATGAATCTTCTTGACTTTGGTCCTCTGCATAGTTATTGTAGTCTCTTCTTCCTCTATGGCCACTTTAGTAGTTGTTGTTGTTGTTGCTGTTGTAATTGTTGTTGTAGTAGTTGTTGTTGTTGTAGCCTCCATTGTACCTGCCTCTATTTGATCCATAGCCACCTCTATTGAATCCTCTTCCTCTTGAGTTCCTCGGGTTCCTGAAACATTCTTCAGTAGTATGATTAGATAAGCCACATATATTGCAAGGTTGAGATGATTGGAATCTCCCCCTACCTTGCTTTCCACTTCTGCCTCTTCCTCTAGCTCTTCCTCTACCTACAAAGTTTGCTTGGAAAGAGCTACCTTCATCTTCATTCTTCCTATTCTTTGACTTTTCCTTGACCTTAGCTTTATCGGAATATAAGGTAGAAGTTTGATTACCTCTTGAGGACTCACCACCTTTGCTAATCTTTGCTTCATGAGTGAAGAGTTGGCCCATGAGTGTGTTGAGGTCGGGTACATGCATATCCATGTATAAATCCATGGCTGTTGTGAATGACTCCCACTTGTCGTCTGCTTTGATTCCATTTATGATTTCTCTAATGATTTGATCCTCTTCAATTACCTCTCTAATGCTTCCAAGTTGGTCAGAAATCTCCTTCATCTTTGTGACATAATCAGTCACATTTTGCTTCGGGCTTTTCTTCATTGTTGTGAACTCCATCCACAATTGGTTCTTCCTTGCTCAAGTGTTGGAAGAGAAGAAATAAGCAAGTGCATTCGAGGTCTCTCTTGATGTCTTGCATCCCTTGACATGAGGTAAAAGAAAATCAAAGATTGAGTTTAGAATATAGGACCTTGCAAGTGCATCCTTCGAACACCAATTTGAAAGTCCTTCCACTTCTTCATGTGATGGTTGCCCTTTGTTCCTCATGGTTGGCATTGCTTCATCTCCGAATATGAATCCATATAGATTCCTCCCTTGAAGGTAAGCCTCCATCCTTAGAGACCGTGCCGGGTAGTTGTTTCGATCCAATTTGTCAATTGTTGATGGAAATCCATCTCCCATGTTGCTTGACTATGCTCTGATACCATTGTGAAGAGAGATGGTGGATGCAATCCAAAGATGAGTTGGTGCTGCTACAACCGGCTTCACACCAGCCAACTGAGACTTCACAGATGATTAGTAGACCCTTTGAGCTTCCTAAATCCACCAAAATATCAGCCAAGTACTTTGGAACATGTATCCCAAAAGTTTAAGTCAAGACAGACTAGTTGCAAGATGACTAGCTCCCAAAACTTGCTATTTTTGGACATACACCTGCTGGAAAAAATGAAGAGTGCTCTCAACCTGGTAGGAATTAGATAAATTCCTTTTGGGAATAGCAAATAGACTTAGCAAGCTTCCCAATCCAAGTTAAAACACTTCAAATTATGGACTGAGCACTGAGAATAAGATTCATCAATTTTTGGAACATGCCCACCATTCTCGGGGCTCTGAAGAGATAGAATAGTGAGCAGTAAAATGCAGATATCTCCAACACTGTAAATTCAATGACCTTGAAAATTTATATGAAAAAACTAGATAGTAAGCGCTGTCCAACGCACGTTAAAACACTGAAAAATGTGAAGTACAACTCGAGATATGATCTTTGGAAGTTACTGCTCTGAGTGAGTATAGAAGAGAACAAAACAGAGAAGTAGATAATGACAAATGTATAGGTTCACATATGATTACAACCACATTGGCAATGAATGTTTGCACAATGGGAGTAGAATGATAGAGTAAGCTCTTCAATCTCTACAAAATGAAATGAAGTGGTCACGTACAAGGCTTGCTAATCGCCTCTTCCTTCTTGCTCTTTTTATAGCTATTCTTAGAGGGAGTTTTGAATTCGAATTCGAGTGACTCCACCTAAAAGTGATCCCCAAAGTTAGGAGATATTCCCTCAGCTCAAAAATTCGTGGTTTTGGGTAGTTAGAACCACAAATTTGCTTTTACATCATGGATTAGGTAAGCCATCTTTTTCCTTTTTCCTTTTTCAATTACAAGAGATAAAAATGAACTCTTTTACAAGAGGTGTTCACATGACTACACATGTGACTTACAAATGAGGATAATATCAAGCATAGCAAGCATGAAGGCTTGGGTAAAATGCACCAACAAATCTCTTAAATTGAAACTCTCCTATTCGACCACATTGTTTTTGTTTCTTGTAACATGTTTTAAAACATGCCACAAAAATATGAATAGGAGAAACCATTGAAACTTGGTCCTTTGAGAGATTTGGGTTGGTGAAATTCCCCTTTTGAACATTAACTTTCATCTTGTTCAGAAACTTGAAACTATCCATTGATCAAGAGACTCCCAATCTAATGAAGAAATGGTAGGAGCTAGTAGATCTACAAGATCTCAAGGTGCATTCCTCTGTGATGGTATAACATATTCTACAAAATAGAAAAATAATTGCATGTTGTTGAAAAATATAATAGATTTGTCCACATACATTATTTCTAGATAGTTCTTATGAATAAATTTGAATGTTCCTATTAAATATTCAACAAGTTTTGAGTCTAGAGCATTTGAAGGAAAAATATCAGCAATACAAAAAGAGATATCATGAAAAACAAAAACAATTGATAATGTTTAAAAGAGATTCGAGACTCTATTTATAGTATGATGGAACATGTAGGTGATAGTTTAGCACTAGATCCTTAGCAGTATGCACATGTTCAACTCTTGCAAACCAGCCATGACTTCTTAATTTTAAACCTAGAATCTGACCTTTCCAATGATTCTTTGTGTCACCTCTTTTAGCTCACTTCACTTTATGGACACCTGTGCAACTAGCTAGCATAGTCATCCAATCATTTACTTGCATAAAAAGTGGTTTCCATAAGGAATTCTCTCTTCTATTGTAAACTTGACATGAGGTTACATGATATGAAATAGAAACCATTCGAACACTCGGATAATGTATCCAAAATAGAGAATGTCCAAGGCAAAAAATTGAGACTTATGTGGAAACACAATATTTGTTTATTTTTTAATGAACAAAATATTGTGTATCCAAAATAGAAACCATTCGAACACTCGGATAGAAACCATTTGAACACTCGGATAATGTATCCAAAATAGAGAATGTCCAAGGGAAAAAATTGAGATGTACGTGGAAACACAATATTTGTTTATATTTAATGGCCCCCTTTTTGGCTGATTTTCAGCCATAATTTGTCATTTCATTATGCACTTCCTTTTGCATGTCTGATGAGTATGCACCAAAGAGATTTAACTCTTGTGTGGTTCAAACTAATCCCTTCTATTGGTGCCAAATATTCCCATGAGCTTGATGAATCAAAGCCTATGTTTTGTCATCTTCCACACATATCAACAAAACTCCATTTGAATCACTAAAATACAGACTCTTTGCTACAATGTAAAGATTCCTTGTGTCTATCGCTTTGGGTCCTTTTCTTGAATTTTTTCGATGATTTGGACATATGTGAGCATAGGCACTATGTTTTCAGCCCATGTGGGACTTACTTCTAGATTGAAAAGATAACTTTCTAGGTGTTCTTCCACTATTCCAGCTGGATGCTCTCCATGAGTCATTCAAGGCAGATGGTTGACACATATATGTGTATTTCCTTTCTTCACTACTACTTCAAAATCAAATTCGATTGGCAGTAGGAACCATCTACCAAGTCTCTCTATGTTGCAAGGTATGTTGACCAAGTTTAGTAGAGCTTTATGGTCTATGAAGAACTTAAACTTGTTGGCTAATAGGTAATATTTAAAATTTTTCATAGCATAGAACATTCCTAGCCCTTCTCTCTCTATTGTTGTGTAATTCCTTTTTTTCTTGATTCAATTGCCTACTTGTATAATGTTGGGAGAGTTGGTTGGATGCACTCAGAAGATTGAGTTGGTACTGCTAATCCTGCTTTGCACCTGCCCTCTTTGACTCCAGATATGCTTAGTAGACTCCTTGAGCTTCCAAATGATACCAAAATATGCTATATGTACTTTGGAAATGATTTGAATAATGATTAGATCAAAACAGATGAATTTGCACTTCACTAGACTTGAAAACTTTCTATTTTGATCTTGATACCTGCTCAGTCTTTCACTCAGTATGACCAGCACACTTACAATTGGAAAAATTCCTCTTAGAGTTATTCAATTAGCTTAACAAGCTACCATTTTCAAGTGGAATCGTTCAAATTGATAAACTATGCACAGAGAAATAACTTTAGCAAGTTTATGGTCACTCCTGACTTTTTAGGAGATGTGCAGACAAATACCAGAGGCTGCTTCGAAGGCGATTTCTCGCAAATGGCTGAACCAAACTTCTTCAAACTTTGTAGTCTTGTAGAATGCTTTGAGCTGGATCTACCAAGCTTTGAATCACTTGATTTGGTGCAGTAGGCACTGAGATATGCCTCTCTGAAGTTGACAGACTTGAAGTAGTACACTCAGAGAACAACAGAGATGATGAATGTAAAGATATGTATTAATTCACATTGATGTACATTTCCATTGACATGATAAACATTGCCAAATGGTACTCAGAGGTGTAGGCTATGGAGTAGACCTCACACACTCAATGATAGATGAAATTAGCCTCGGGAATGGTGACACACTCCGCGACTTTTCAAACATAACTTATATATTAAGTGAGTGAGAGTTTGAATTCAAATTTGAATTCTTGGCTCCCTTCAATCACTCCTCTAAAAGTAGGGAGATATTCTCTCAATCTCAAGTTCTAATTTTCCACGAATCTATCAAGTAGGTGTATCCATAAGATTCCAAGTGATTTAGACTTTTACAAGGGGTAAAGAAGTAAGAACTTATAAGCATAAGTTCACATGGTCCTTTCTTCAAGTGAATTAAGCTTCCAAGGTTTCAACACCAAATTTCCAAGGTTCCAAGCCAAGTGTGAAGGCTTGAATTGCACCAACGTCTCCCCCTCAAGCCAAACACTTTGGCTTAAGTCTTCATCTTCAATCTTCAATCACATCCTGCAATCCAATCATGGATTTGAATCTGCATAACTTGTTTCCATCCAAAGCTTTTGTAAGTAAATCTGCACATTGCATATTAGTGGACACATAAGTCAATTGAATGTCTTTGCTTAGCAACTTTTCTCTCACATAGTGGTAATGAACCTCTATGTGTTTTGTCCTAGCATGATATATTGGATTAGCTGCAAGGTGAAGAGAACTTGTGTTGTCACCAAAGATAATTGGTGGCCTTGTATATAGGCCTAACTCTGTATACAAAAGTTTTAACCAAATAGCTTCTTGAGTGGCATTGGCTAGCCCTCTATATTCTGCTTTAGTAGATGACAAAGCTACTGTAGGTTGTTTCTTGGCTGACCAAGAAATTGGTTTATCACCTGCAAAACATATGTATCCTGATGTGCTTCTCCTATCATCCTTGCATCCTGCCCAATCTGCATCTGAATATACTTTAATGTCAATATCTGATGTATAAGGAAAGTACAAACCATGGTTCTGAGTTCCCTTTAGATACTTCAAGATTTTCTTTGCTGCCTCTAGGTGAGATACCCTTGGTTTGTGCATGAATTGGCTTAGCACACTAACTCCATATGCTATGTCAATTCTTGTTAAGGTAGCATAATTCAAACTACCAACCATACTTTGGTATCCTGTAATGTTTTGGACTTCATCACCTTCATGAGCACTAAGCTTTAGGTTGACTTCCATAGGAGTACTTGAGACTTTAGCTTCCTGCAAATTAAACTTCTTCAACATGTCTTGAATATACTTCTTCTGAGTGATATATATACCTGAATTGGTGTAGACTAACTCAAGACCTAAGAAGTACTTTAATAATCCAAGATCATTGATCTTGAACTCCTTCATCATCTGTCCTTTGATGCTTCTAATACCATTGACATCATTGCCTGTAATGATGATGTCATCAACATAAACACACAAGTAGATTACCTCTGTACTACTCCTCTTTATGAAAAGAGAAGTGTCTGCTTTACTCATCACAAATCCTTGGTCTTGGAGATATGTTGTCAACCTGTAATTCCATGCTCTAGGTGCCTGCTTCAATCCATATAGAGCCTTCTTCAATTTACAAACATAATTTACCTTCCTGGGATCTTCATAGCCAGGTGGTTGTGACATGTAGACTTCTTCAGATATCCATCCATTCAAGAAAGCATTTTTGACATCTAATTGGTACATGTTCCAATTCTTGGATGCAGCTATACTTACTAGTACTTTGATTGTTGGCATCTTAGCCACAGGAGAAAATGTCTCCTCATAATCAATGCCTTGGGTTTGTGCAAAACCCTTGGCTACCAACCTAGCTTTGTACCTGTTGATTGTTCCATCTGAGTTTCTCTTTAGCTTGTAGATCCATCTGGATCCTATCACCTTCATAGAGTCCTTCTTGGGTACCAAGTCCCATGTGTCACTCTCCTTGAGAGCTTCTATTTCTTCATCCATAGCTCCTTTCCATTCTGGTTTGGTGATTGCCTCTTCATATGTACCTAGTTCTTCATTCAACAAATCCTTTGCAAGATATACAGAATGCTTAGTTACAAGAGAAGTGTCATACCCATATCTGATAGGCTTCTTACTTTCTCTCTGAGATCTCCTCATTGCTTGAGTTGAGGATTCTGGTATATCCTCTAGCTTCTTCATTTCATCTTCCCTTTGGACTTCCAAGCCTTAAATTCCTCAAGGTTAATTGTGTCATCATCATCTGAGCTTGAATCTTCTTTCTGGATTGGTTCCTCCTTGGTGAGCTTTGGAAAATCTTCTTCCATATCATAGGGTAGACTAACCTTCCTGCATTCATTTTCATACCATGAGTCATTCTCATCAAAGATGACATCTCTGCTTACCTTGAAGCCTTTGTTTGTTGGGTTGTAGAATCTGTACCCTGTTTGGTTCAAATCATAACCAATGAAGATACATTTTTCAGCTTTAGGGTCTAGCTTTCCCCTTACCTGTGAGGGAATATGCACATATGCTACACAACCAAAAATTTTGCAATGATCCAATGATGGTCTCTTACCATGCCAAGCTTCATAAGGTGTCATGCCATCAAGAGACTTTGATGGCAACCTGTTGATGAGGTAGGTGGTAGTAGATACACTCTCTGCCCAAAGATAATTTGGTAATTTCTTTTCATTAAGCATAGACCTAGCTGTTTCTACAATGAGTCTATTCCTTCTTTCAGCTACCCCATTTTGTTCAGGTGAGTACCTTGTAGTTATCTCCCTTTTGATGCCTCTTTCCTGCAAGAAATCTTCAAACTCATTGGAGAAGTATTCTCCTCCTCCATCTGACCTTAGCCTCTTCAAGTTTCTTCCTGTTTGGTTTTCAACAAGTGCAAGATACCTCTTGAAACAATTAAACACTTCATCTTTATGCTTCATAAAGTATAAAACAGTCCATCTGCTATAATCATCAATGAAGGACACATAGTACCTTGATCCTGAAATGGAGGGATCCTTGCTAGGTCCCCAAACATCTGTGTGTACCAAGTCTAGGTAGTCTTCATGCATGAAACCTTTCCTTGAGTAGGGCAACCTGTGAGACTTACCAAACTGACAAGCACTACATTTGTAAATCATATGTTGCTTGGATACATTAGGTATCCCAAGCACACATTGATCCCTGCACATTTGCTTTAGGGTTCTTTCACCTATGTGACCTAACCTCTTGTGCCATATTTCTAACTCTGAAAGTGTTTGATCCTTGTAATTGTATAAAGCAATGTTTTTGGTGTCTTCTAGCTCAAAAGTAAATAATCTACCTGATTTTTCTCCCTTGGCTATCCTTCTGAATCCATGTCTTGGGTCCTCCACATATGCTCCATGTTGATTGAACCTGACCTGTAAACCTTTCTCCACAATCTGACCAACACTCATTAGGTTCTTGGTAATGGTTGGTACATAAAGTACCCTACTCAATAGGTTCTGATTACCATCACTAGTCTTCACATTTCCAATCTTTATAACAGAATGTTTAGTATCATCACCTGTCTGTACCTGATGTTTGCCCTTAGGTTCTTCCAAATCAGAGAGTAGTGCCACATTACCAGCTACATGGTTAGAACACCTTGAATCAATATAAAATAAATGATCATCATTTGTACCTGCCTTGGAGGTCATATTCATGATCAATAGGGAGTCATCTTGCTCCTCTGTGTAGTTGTTGTAATCCCTTCTATTTCTGAATCCACCTTGGTAGTTACTATTGTGGTTGTGGTTGTAATTGTTGTTGTATTGATTGTTGTATCCATTGTAGCCTTGGTGTTGGTTGAATCTGCCTCTACCTTGAGAGTATCCACCTCTTTGATAGCCTCTTCCTCTCTGATTCTTATAATTTCTGTAGCACTCATCTGTGGTATGGTTAGACAATCCACAAATGTTGCATGGTGATGAGTTGTAGGGTCTCCCCCTACCTTGCTTACCTCCTCTGCCCCTGCCTCTTGAAGATCTACCTCTCCCTGCATAATTAGCTTGGGAGGTAGAGCCTTCTTCTTCTTGCTTCTTCCCTTTACCTTTATCCTTAACTTTCTTATCAGTATATAGAGCAGAGGGGTTATTACCTTTTGATTGATCTCCAGCCTTTGTAAACTTTGCTTCATGTGTGAATAGTTGGCCCATGAGAGTTGTGAGATCTAGGGTATGCATGTCCATGTAGAGATCCATTGCAGTGGTGAAGCTCTCCCACTTATCATCTGCCTTTAGTCCATTGGTTACTTGCCTTACTATTTGTTCCTCTTCAATCTCCTCTCCAATGCTTGCTGATTGGTCTGCCACATCCTTGATCTTGGTCACAAATTCTGAGACTGATTGCTTTGGTTGCTTCCTAAGGGTTGTGAATTCAATCCACAATTGATTCTTTCTGGCCCTTGTGTTAGAAGAAAAGTATGATGACAAGGTTTCCCAAGTCTCTTGGGAAGTCTTACAATTCCTGATGTGAGGTAAAAGGAAATCAGATATAGAGTTAAGAAGATAAGACCTTGCCAATGCATCTTTTGCACACCATGTGTTGAGCCTCTCTTGTTCATCCTTGGTGGGTAGTCCTCTAGCTTTGAATGAGGGCAATTCCTCATCTCCTGAGATGAATCCAAATAAGCTTCTTCCTTGTAGATAGGTCTTCATCCTTAGAGACCAAGCTTGGTAATTGTTCCTGTCCAATTTGTCAATGAATGAAGGAAAACCATCTCCCATGTTACCTTATTTGCTCTGATACCACTGTTGGGAGAGATGGTTGGATGCACTCAAAAGATTGAGTTGGTACTGCTAATCCTGCTTTGCACCTGCCCTCTTTGACTCCAGATATGCTTAGTAGACTCCTTGAGCTTCCAAATGATACCAAAATATGCTATATGTACTTTGGAAATGATTTGAATAATGATTAGATCAAAACAGATGAATTTGCACTTCACTAGACTTGAAAACTTTCTATTTTGATCTTGATACCTGCTCAGTCTTTCACTCAGTATGACCAACACACTTAAAATTGGAAAAATTCCTCTTAGAGTTATTCAATTAGCTTAACAAGCTACCATTTTCAAGTGGAATCATTCAAATTGATAAACTATGCACAGAGAAATAACTTTAGCAAGTTTATGGTCACTCCCGACTTTTTAGGAGATGTGCAGACAAATACCAGAGGTTGCTTCGAAGGCGATTTCTCGCAAATAGCTGAGCCAAACTTCTTCAAACTTTGTAGTCTTGTAGAATGCTTTGAGCTGGATCTACCAAGCTTTGAATCACTTGATTTGGTGCAGTAGGCACTGAGATATGCCTCTCTGAAGTTGACAGACTTGAAGTAGTACACTCAGAGAACAACAGAGATGATGAATGTAAAGATATGTATTAATTCACATTGATGTACATTCCCATTGACATGATAAACATTGCCAAATGGTACTCAGAGGTGTAGGCTATGGAGTAGACCTCACACACTCAATGATAGATGAAATTAGCCTCGGGAATGGTGACACACTCCGCGACTTTTCAAACATAACTTATATATTAAGTGAGTGAGAGTTTGAATTCAAATTTGAATTCTTGGCTCCCTTCAATCACTCCTCTAAAAGTAGGGAGATATTCTCTCAATCTCAAGTTCTAATTTTCCACGAATCTATCAAGTAGGTGTATCCATAAGATTCCAAGTGATTTAGACTTTTACAAGGGGTAAAGAAGTAAGAACTTATAAGCATAAGTTCACATGGTCCTTTCTTCAAGTGAATTAAGCTTCCAAGGTTTCAACACCAAATTTCCAAGGTTCCAAGCCAAGTGTGAAGGCTTGAATTGCACCAACATATAAGCAATTGGGTCATCAAGTTTTTGTTCATCTGTTGGTTGTGCAAATATACAACCAATTGCAAGATTGGAAGCATCTACATGATTGTGGGCACCCTAAGTATGGGAGATGAGGTAAAACTTTTCTTTAATTCATTGAATTCCTATTTGCAATCATCACTTCATTCAAAGTGGACTAATAAGACATATAATTTTTTAGCAATATTAATGTACATGTGGATAAATCTATGATACTATCCAAAATGACCCATAAAGGCTTGTACCTCCTTGATATTCTTTGGTCTTGATAAGTCTAAGATCACTTTGATTTTTTCTTCATTAGTAAACATTCCATGGAGGCTATGTGGCTTATAATCGTGCCTTGTCTTGCCATAAAGATATATTTATCACAGTTCAAGCACAATCTCTGTTGTATGTACTTATCAAATATGCATATGTGGTCAAGAATATGATCAGCTTTATGAGATGAGTAAGTATAGAGGTTATCCACATAGACTTCCATAATATTTTTTAAGAACTCTTTAAATGCATGACACATTAATCTTTTTGGGAAGTGGCTGGTGCATCGATCAAACAAAATGACATAACACTAAAAGCATAGATGTCTCATTCAATAGCAAAGTTTGTCTTATGTTGGTCCTTAAGGGTGATAGTTACCTAATTATGACCTGAAAATCCATCAAAGAAGCTATACATGTCCTTTCATGCTACTCTTTCCAATAGATGGTTGGTAATTGGGAGTAGATAACTATCTTTGATAGTGGCTACATTAATTTTCTTCAAGTTCATGCAAACCTAAGCTTTCCATTCTTTTTTGCTACTATCACTATGGAGATATCAATTTATATGAATCTTCCAAACATAATTTGTCTATTTCCTCTTTTATCTTGGCATAATAGAAGTCATTATAAAGGATCTTTTCCTAGAATTTCTAGCGTCAAGAGTCATCGATATCCTATGTAAATAGATCATTGGATCAACTCCTTTTATATTCTTGTAAGTCCATGCTAAAAAATCCCCATATTCTCATACTAATTCAAATAGTTCATGCTCCTCCTTTAGTTACGCCCTTTCCAATGAAGGTATATCTTCCTTGGTCACTAGCACCTTTTGGGTTTGTTCTTGGTTTTCATAGTCCAATCCTTCTTGTTCATCTATTTTAGGCATTTGAATCGTTATCGTTCTTTCCTCAAGTTCATATCTTTTATAGTTTTTAGGGGCTTCAAAATATTGTTTGGGTTGTTTCTCTTCTACTATTTGTTCTATCTCCTCACTTTGTTCTATAGAGCATTTCTCCATAATGGAGAAATTAGAGTGTCCACTAGAGTGGTCTACAACTACTTTTCTTAGTTATGCTTCTTTCAACTCAAAATCGGACTCCATTACAATACTTTCACTTTCACAATCTTCATGAGAGTTATCATCATCTGATTCTTTTCCCCAAATCATAACCATGAATAGACTTAGGTTGTATCCATCTTCATCTACACACCTAGTCATTGTGATGAATTATCCTCCTTGCATTGGCATTAGGCTTTGAAGCCTCTTTTCTTCTCTCTTGTCTCCTTGTACATCCTCAAATGTATATCCTCATGCATCCATGATTGATCGCTTGATCATGTGCTATGGATAAAAACATCATCTTATTCCTTATGGATTGGATTCCATTAGAGAGAAACATCTCTATCAAAGAAGTTATGGAGATCTATTTTTGCATTAGTTCCTTGTTGTTGGAGATAAAAAAGGTATCTTCCCTAGTCTTGCACTACCTTGAGTTGATGCATGAAGGGTCTCCTAAGAATCATCTCATAGCCTTCTGCTTTGCCAAATTGACATATGGCCAATGTATGTTCAAATTCTACTCTACATGTTCTCAATGTCACATTTTCCAAAAGACCTAGTGGGCATTGTACATGAACATCAACAAATTGCAATTTCATTCTAGTAGTTCTTTGCATGTTCACCACATTCTCCGAAATATCTTTGGTGGCAATGCTACACCTACACCAATATCTAGAATGGTCTTCTTCATATATCCATTGAACGTGACTAGAAGAGAAGCATTTCCTTCATCTCCTTCACTAATATATCCCACTTTATCCACTTGATGGTGGGTTTGGTATTGGGGATTCTTTAATGAAATGGTCTCCTCCATACCGAGAACATGGTACTCTAGAAGAAGGTAGTCTTGTGGTTTGATGTGTAGGAGGTAAAGCCCTATGTGAATCATGCATCACATTTACATAGTTTAACATAATAATAATAATAATCCACATATTCTTGATCATAAGCCTTGCTAGAAGACTCATTGCTAGACAAAGGAATCATTGGAACTATAAATCTCTTGGGATTCTATTTTGATTGGATATATTTCAATGGAACCACTTTTTGAGAGTGTGGTGATTGTTGCCCCAATATCTGTTGTGGTTGTCTGTATCCTTGTGATTCACATGATCTCTCAAGTGATGGAGGCCCTTGATATTGAGGATCTCTAGGGGCCTCCCTAGCTTGCTCTCTTGGAGGATAAACATATGGCCTATCTTGGTATGGTTGAGGTTGTCTCACTTATCTTCTATTATAAGGGCAATTATCAATAGCCTCATTATTATATTGGTATGGTTGAGGTTGCCTCATTTATTTTCTATTATAAGGGCAGTTATCAATAGCATGATTTGTATACTTCTACTCTATGCAGCACTAGTAAGTCAAACCTTTCATAAGTGGTCTTGAATAAGAGTGTTGAGGTAGGTTGGGAGATCCTCTTGTACATGCATGAGTTGGATGGTCTCCACCACATTTCAAACATCTCCTAAGCATTAGTTCCCTCATCTATTGAGGGGGTACTATTTAGGAATACTTTGATTCTGAGCCCATATTTTTCTAGCCACCAACTTAGCCAATTCATCCACATTAGGAGTGTGGGAAGATGTAACAGTTGAAGATTCTTTTGACATTAATGAGGTCTAAGGAATCTTCAAATCATTGGCCAAATTGTTCTCAATGAATATGCATTCATTTAAGACTAGTCCTGTACTAGGACACTTGAGTGTCCTGGGACACTTAAGTGTCTTGATTTTACACCAAAATGATTGATTTTTCTTGATGTCACCCTTTAGGCTTTGATGGCATACTCACTTGGATTTGATAGCCCACATCATGTAATTTTAGAGAAAAATATAACCTTTAATATTTTACAAATCCACATGGGTTATGGAATGAAGAAGAAAATGGGAATTTTTAAATACTCAACTTTTAGCATACCTGAAAAAATAACACAATTCAAACATTTTGACAAATCGGATATGTTTTAGGAAATGGAAAGATGTTCATGGACTTTGGTAGTTGTAGCTCAGTGATGAGTAGCACCTCCTTTAATGTCAATCCGGGAAGACGTGAGGATGGTATGAAGACCTCGAGCAAGTGGCGGCACAAGTGCGTGAGTGAGAAGCACATAAGCATGCACACACATACACACACACGCGCACACACGGCAAGACAAAGAGGGAGAATCAATGGAGTTCTTTAGATTACTTTCAATAGCTCTTACAAGTTCGTTTCAATTACAATCTAACCCCAAAAATGAGCTCTCTAGCTCTTTTTATAGTTTTTGACTAGCTTTTGGCCCTGTCCAGACCTAGTGTCCGGCCTAGTTAAAAATTAGGTTCCAGGGCTTATTTGGGGGCTCAAACGAGATCTAAAAAATACGAAAATTGGTACGCAACTACTTCTAAGGCTCCTCAAGCTCAAGGACTCCTTGGCTTGCACAAAATGGAGCTACAAAAAGGTGAAATGATATTTACAATGATTGTTAGTGATAAAAATCACTGTTGTTGTAGGGATTTCTTCTAGTGATCTGCCATACATATCTTCGAGCTCCCTACTTGCTCTTCCTCTCTGCATGTCCATCCCTTTGATTTGCATTAATGTCTTGAAAAAATATTGGCCTACTTGCCAGATCTTCTTTGACTGCCCTGTTTGCTAGTGCTGTCCCTTCGCTCTGACTCCCTTCTTTGACTTTCATGTCTTGTACGTCCTGGTGTACCAAGGCTACTGCCAACACCCCCCCCACTCTCGCGTCTGTCGCCCCTGACAGACCCTTGTCTAGCTGCTTTTTGGACGTAATATTGGACAACATCCGCGGCGAGGTGGTGTTCTTCTAGCCTGAGTCCCCTTGCTAGATCTGTCAGCAATGCATCCCAATTGACTGGCCCTGGGACATCTGGATGAGGCACCCGTAGCTGCTCTGAGTGAATGGTTCGCTCCACAGCAAATAAATGGAGGAGGTGTGAGGGTCTGGGTACAAATATTTCTGAGTGGTATTCCCAGAACCCTGTTATGAACATCTCTTCAAAGGTTTGTTTGAAGCAGGCCGGGAGGTATTTTATTCGGGCGTGCCAAGCGTATATCACCTCTATGGAAGGAGTGGTGCTCATGTCATAAACTAAATCTTGGTTTCCTGTAAGGAATCCGACGCCTGAGAAGTGTGGGTCCTTGATATTCTTGAATGTCCTGAATGTAATAAGCATTAACTCAAAAATTTTCATGCACATCTGGGCCATTACATCAGGGGTATTCTTTAATCGGATGCTCCAGTGCCGTATAGTGGAAATCATGTAATTGACGGTGGGAGGCCCTTGAGGGGGTGCTAGATAGACGTAGTTTAACCATTTGGCGCATCCCTTGATATTCTTGACTGCAATGGTAAACTCTGGCCATGTGCGTCTGCGGAGTACCGGAACATAACAAGGGTTATATTTAATAAAAAGAGGCATATTCGTCCAGGTGCGAACCATCTCCGGATAGGTTTCGAGGAGTCGGATCCTCCAAGTGGGTTGATGAATGGATCCTTTTTTAGCGCTCTCTGGGATGTCATCTGGCCCAAATTGTGTAGAAAACGTTGGAGGTTTGCCACATCTGTGTTGGATTTCTGCATTGTAGTCCGCCAGGAGTATACAATATGGAACGTATTGATCATCATTGGTTCCTATCCATCTATGGTGGGACATGCTGCGGAAGTATTCTGATTTAATAATAGTGTCCTCTATCTTTGCCATAGATTGGATTTGAACTGCCACTCGATCTTCATGAGTGGATGCCGTTTTCTCTAGTGTTTGGAGCCACTCAGGTACTTCAATTTCTAACGTATCCATTCCTTCTGCGGTTTGCTCACCACCTGGCATTGGCATAGGAACGTAAGGTTCCTCATACGTCTCATCTACCTCGATGGGTACCAAATCCTCGGGTTCTGGTTCGACAACTGGAGAGGGTTGCCTTTCATGTGTGAGTAATCGTGCCTGTAATTCGGCCACCTGCTCTTTCAATGCCTTGACTTCCTCTGAAGTCGTGGTCGTTTCTGTGACTTTGGGTGCTGTCTGTTGCTCTTGGAGTTGATTGCGCAGCGCATCACGTTCCCTTTCCAAGTCATCATGAGCTTCTAATAGATCTGCATAGCTGTCCAAGATGGTCTTCATTGTCTCTGAGGGCACAGCTTTAAACTGCTCTGGATCAATTTCGTGTGGAGAGCCTTCCATTGCTGCTTCTAGATTTGCTTCATTTTGCTGCTGCAGCCTCTTGTTTTCTTCTAGGGCAGCCGCCATGTGTTTTCTGAGAAGTGCCAGGTTACGCCGGACTTTGAGATTATCGGCTTGGTATACCTCGAGCAAAGCTTCTAGTTGTTTGGCACCTGATTCTGTCGATGGTTGGGGTGCCGCCAATAAGGTTTGGTGAGCCTGCTCAAGCGTCGTGTAGCGTTGATTCAGTTCTGCATTTTCTGTTTGTAGAATGAGAAATTGTCTTTGTAAGTTTTGATGGTGCGTTTCCAGATTCTGATACCGGTTGTCCAGAGCTTTGTACTCATGCTGGAGCTGGTATACACATTGGTTTAATGCTAAGAATATGTTATTTACATTAAATAATGCTGGGAAGGGTGAAGATGCAGGGGGAATGGGGGCGGGAATGGGAGAGGTGAATGATGTGGATGTACGTGGGGATGTGGGTGGAGGGGGTATGGGTGATGAAGGTGGCATGGGGGGAGGGAGCGGTGCTGTGGCAGGTGATGTTTCCATCGTGTCAACTGTTTGAGTGACGGTGTAGATGGGAATCGTTGGTGGAGTGGATGTGACATCGGTGAACAGGGTGGTGAAGGTGGGCATGGTGACTCCCCCGTATTGGATTCCCGGAGAGAGTGGGATGCCCATGACAACGGTAGTGGTAGTGGATGTGGTAGTGTTAGTGTCCTGTGGTGGAGTGAATTGTGTAGTGTGAGGTGGGGATGATGGTGACAACGGTGCTTCCTGATATTCTTCTGCTTGCGCTGCCTCGCCTGGTGCTGATGTATTGATGTGAATTTGCTTCCCGGACCTCCTGGGACGAACAGGAACTCTTTTTTCAAACCTGTGGATGTAGGCCATTGCCTCATGAATGGCCTCGTCCAGTCCTACAGCGTCGGCATGAAGGTTCATGGACTCAATGAACAACTCGTCCACACCTTCCTAAGCTAGCAAGTCGTTCATGAGTCTTTTGCCCTGTTCTAGAGACATCTGATGCTGTTCCTGAACCAGTCGCATGGTTCGATATAGTCTCTTGATTTGTGCCGAATATGCTGGGGCACTTGCTAACTCGGAGAGTTCGTCATATTCTTGATGTTGTTCTTCGTCGGCCTCTTCTTCATCTCCTCCTGCCTCTTGTTCATCTACATCGACTTCTACAGTTTGTGGTTGGGTGGGGGCCGATGTTGTTTGGGGTCGCGGTTCCTGAGCTCGCGCTGCTTCGGCTTCGAGGTTAGAGTCATAGATTAATCTGGCAATTTCTTCATCCGTGAGGTCCTCAAGAGTAAATCCCTGCGGAAATTCCAAATCGGATGGAATGGGTGGAAACACCAGATTAGGCCCCTCTGTGCTTGGTCTTGGTAACCGGATTGTGAATGGCCTAACTCGTCGTGTCTGGGGAGGAGTGATTTCTGGTGTAGCGGTAGCTCCCCTTGGTTGAGCACAGGGTAGTTGGACTCCCCCCCTCATCTTCTTTGATGGGGGACCTGCTGCTGATAGTCTTCTCTGGAATTCTTGGACTCGGGACCATACGAGTGCCCGCTGAACAGGCACGTCATAAGCCAAGCATCTATAGATTATTCTGGTCAAAGCACAACACCCGTGGAGCACATTCTTCTGTTTTTTGTTCCACCTTTGATGCGCTAGGTGGATCTGATCTATGATCCAGTGTGGTACATTGATGGGCAGGCTTTCGGTTTCTGCTAGATATAAACTGAACCATATTTTTTTCGGGGGCATTGTGAAGCGTTCTTGGGCGGGAAAAGCAAAATGTTGCATGATGGTTCGCAGGTGAAGCGCAATGGTAGGTGTCATCGCAACCATGTCCTTCAGCTTATTAAGATCTTTGTGCTTCATTCGACCTGGAACCATGGTTTCCTTTTCTGTTGGGATGTGCATGCCATACATACCCAATGCTTCTCTTACCAGATTGAGGGTCAACTTGAATCTTTTAAGCTCATTACCCGGCAGCAGTGATGGCAGCACAAAGGTGCTGTCGCCGCCCTTGGCTCTGCTTGGTGTGATGGTACTGATCAGATAAGAACATCGTAAAAAATCCGGCTTTGGTAAGTGAGTCCTGAAATAACTTTCCACACCTGCTTTGACCCAAACTGATCTCATGACTTCAGCATTTTGATAGCTTTCAAACTCGCGTGCAAAAAAGTGGTATCGACCCCATTTGCCATTGAATTCCAATTCTGCTTCCCAGAAATAGGTCCCATCGCCCAGTGGTCCAGCAACATCACTGAACCAATGCGCATGCTTACCTACTTTAGAAGTGTGCCCTTGAGGAGGATCCTGAATGGGGAGCACATGCACTGCTTGAAGCTCTTGCGGTCTTGCTGTGAGACGTGGCTCAAGGAGAAGTGTTTCTATGTCCACAATCTGGGCACCAGATCCGGCTTGAGAACTAGTACCTGCTTCTGCCATGGCCCTGTTCGCTGGTTGGTTCTGTGAGAATATAGAACCAAGTGTTAACATCGTAATGGACAGAATAAATCCGTTGTTGTCCCCGTTACAACATTAACATGAGGTGGATGATGAGTTAGTGGTTAGTAAGTGCATGAAGACAGTGTGTGTATTTAGTGCTTGTGTTATCCTAGGAGACTACTGCAGTTAGTAAGTAGGTATGGATTTACAAATTGGGGTCGGGGGGTTTATTACAGGCCCTAGGCTGCCAAATGCAGTGAGTGGGCTTTGGCTTCGGTTTCGAAGAGTCTCTACAGAGCCTTCTCGGTGTCGTGGTTTGAAGATGAGGCCTTTTTGGGACCCATTTACAATTGATTACATGTACGCTCTTGGGTTTTGGTGTGCACATGAGTGTCGAGAACGAGTGAAATCTGGCAGTATGCGTCGCTGTGTTATGCTGTTTAAGTTGTGGCTTCAGCGTAGCTACTTGTGCCATCAAGCAAGCCTTAGGCACCCAAATTTGTCTTGATTGTGGGCTTGCCTTCATCGACTTCTTGGGCACCCAAATAGATTTTACTTTAGCAGAAGAATTTTTGAAAGACTTCTTATTAGCGTTGCGTTGTTGGTCACTAATAAGAGGCTTTGCCCCTGTAGTTGACGGTTGTGCAACCGGTCGTTCGCCTTTCCGCACCCATACCTGGTCTATTTTCTGGGCTGTTCTGCTGCGCAGGTACTTTTGATCTCTGACATAGGTAGTACCCTGCTTCTTCTGCCTTTGATCCACCTTGGGTTGCTGCTTCCTTCTAGCCTTTGGAAAAGAAGGGAGTTCCGTTGCATTCCTGACTTCTTTTTTGCGAATATCATTCCTCTGCAACACATAGTTTTGGACAAGAACAGCATGGTCATCTTCATGTGTACCCCTGGAAGGACCAGGAGTCTGTGCCTTTCCTAGTTCCTTGAGTGCTCCATTGTCTAATTCTACTGTAACTCGACTATGATTGACCCAAACCTGGAGAAGTCCACTTCTTAGGTTTAGATTGACTGCTTGGTCATAGATCCAATCCTGACCCAAGACGAGAGGTTCAGTGAGATCCTCATCTTGACACACTAGTACTTTAACGGTCATTGCCTCCTCGTGAATGTAGAGGGGAAGTTCCACCTCGCCCATGCAAGGGGTTTCCACGCCTCCCAATCCTATGAGGTATGCTTCCACAGGATGGACAGTTAACTGTAACTCTTGACAGTAAGACAACTTAACAGCGCTAGTGGCAGCACCTGAGTCAATCAAGGCTCTTACGGTCCTTGTACTCTTTCCTTGTCCTATGTCTATGGTTATGAAAGGACGTCTATCAATTATTCTATTCGAGCTTGTTCCTGCAACTTCACACATGGCTATGGGAAATCCTTGGTCTGCAGAGTCATTCGCTCCAGGCTGATCTCTACCTTGCCTTCGTAATTTCATCCTTCTGATGCGTTCTAAAGCCTCTGCTTGAGCTTCTTCTCTAATTCTCTTTTCTTCCTCTTTGCGTTTCTTAGCAGTGTTGAGTCGGCTAAGCATTTCCTCCGTGAGGGGTTCCTGATACAACTTGACTCTGCAACCGCTAATATAATTTGGGAGAACATCACCCTCTAATGTGGCCAATTGTACCGCTCCGCTTGTGGAGATCCTATTGATGATCATAGGTCCGTAGCCTCTCTTTTCTAGCTTCCTTGCGTGTTGTTTGAGTGTATAGACTAAGACTAGATCTCCTGCTTTCAAGCCTTTATCCTTCACATGGGCATCGAAATATGCCTTCTGTCTCTTCTTGGCGGCATATATTCCTGCAGCGGCTCTTAGTCTTGTTTCCCCTAATCGTTCAAGGTCAAAGATCCTAGAGGAGAGTTCGTGACCTGTCCATTCGTGTTCTTGTGCTACTCTCAATGTAGGGATTAGGAAGTCCAAGGGTAGCACAGCGTTTTGGCCGAATACCATCTGAAAGGGGGTGGCTTGGAGTACCGTTTTGTAGGCAACTCGGTATGCCCAAACAGCATGGTGTAGCTGTTTGTCCCAATCAGAGCGTTTAGTGTTCACTAATTTCGTCAGTACATTGCATAGAATCTTATTAGTGCTCTCAGCTTGTCCATTAGCTTGAGGGTGATAAGGGGTAGACTTCTTGTGTATTACCAAGAATTCTTGGAGTAGATTTTCAATCACTTCGTTCAAGAAATGAGTGCCTCTATCACTTACAAGCTCTATGGGTAGTCCATATCTCGTGAATACATTCTCAAACAAGAATTTGGTAGTTGTTTGAGCATCGTTCTTGGTTGTAGCTTTTACCTCTACCCACTTGGTGAGATAATCTGTTGCCACAATGATGTATTCCGCATGAGAACCTTTCGCTGGGGGATTAATAGGACCTACGAAGTCTATTCCCCACTTAGAGAATGCACGTCCACCCATCATAGGTTTCAGTGGCATCTCATCTTTGTGTATAGGATACTGAGTCCTTTGACAGATATCACACCGTTTCACATAGGTATGTGCATCCATGTGAAGGGTGGGCCACCAGAAGCCCGCAAACAATATTGCCTTGATCACCCGATCTGGTCCAAAGTGTCCTCCTGCTACACCTTGGTGAGCAGTTTCTAAGATCTTAAGATATTCACTCTCATGGACACATAATCTCAGGTAACCATCTTTACCGCGCTTATATAGATTATCACCTATGAGTGAATAATCCTGGGCTTCTTGTTCCAAACTCCTTTTTCTAGCTAGAGTCATGTCTGGAGGGAATGTGTTTGTCCTCAGGAATGATACTAGTGGTTCGCTCCAATCTGGCACAATGGATATTTGATAGAGAGTGGCATGTTCCACAGGTGGTTTAGTGCAACAGATTGGGCATTCCTTGCACAACTTTTGGACATCCGCTTCCATGGTTGGCCAGTGCACTCCGAATCTCTTTAGAGTCTGTAAAGTTCGTTGTTTTGAATGGTGTTGCTCTAGTGCACCTACATGTGCTAATTGCAACCATTTAGCGTACTCATCCTCTTCTACGCAACAAGCCAAGATCCCTTGATCTGTGTGCTTGTACATGCTTCCTGCCATGATGTGGTATTTTTGGGCTTTTACAACCTCTCTGTTCCATGTGTTTACCACAGGATGGTTAGGCCCGTATGTCAATACTGGTACCAATGGCTTGGCCCACTGCGGCACCACTTCCAAATTAAACAAGTAAGCATCAGGAAGGTCATCTGACACTCCTTGTGGGGCTTCTCCCGATGTGAGCCTAGAGAGATGATCTGCTCTCAAGTGAGTCCTACCTTTTCTTACCACAACCTCAAAGTCATATTCCATTAGTAAGAGAAACCATCTTACTAATCTACGTGTATTGCATGGCTTGTTTACTAAATACAACAATGCCTGATGGTCCGTAAAAAATTTAAACTTATTTGCAAGCAAATAATGTCTAAACTTTTTAACTGCATATACCATGCCTAATCCTTCTCGTTCAGTAGTGGTATAATTTCGTTCAGCCGCATTCAATTGTCTACTGGCATAGGCAATTGGAAGGTCCATATTACCTTCACCAGTAGGTTGTGCAAGTACACATCCAATAGCATAATTGGATGCATCCACGTGAACATGGAATGGCTTATTCCAATCTGGTGTGGTCAAGATTGGTGCTGAACATAATCTTCGTTTAAGCTCCTGGAAGGAATCCTCACATTCATCCGTCCACTCAAAGTTTGTCAGAAGTCCGTACATGGGCTTTGCAATGACAGCATACATGTGTATAAATCGTCGATAATAACCACAATGCCCCATGAAAGCTTGTACTTCCTTGACATTCTTTGGCCTAGGTAGCTCTGCTATGGCTCTCACTTTTTCTTCGTCGGTAGATATGCCATTCTTTGACACTATGTGTCCGAGAATCTTACCTTGCCTGACCATAAAAACGCACTTTTCTGGGTTCAGGCAGACTTGATATTCTCTACATTTGTCAAAGATTTGTCTGAGTTCAGGAATATGAGTTTGTCTAACATTGGAATGAGCACAAAGATCATCAACATAGACTTCTAAACTCTTCCTCAGGAACTCCTTAAACACATGGCACATCAGCCTCTGGAAGGTGGCTGGTGCATTGGTAAGCCCAAATGGCATTACTCTAAAAGCAAAAATGCCCCATTCCGTGGCAAAGGCTGTCTTATGCTGATCCTCTGGAGCTATGGCCACTTGATTGTAGCCCGAAAATCCATCAAGGAAGCTGTACACTTCCTTGCCTGCCACTCTTTCTAAGAGATGTTCTGTGATGGGAAGCGGATAGTTATCTCGAATCGTGGCTGCATTAACCTTTTTCAAGTTAATGCACACACGCAGCTTGCCATTCTTCTTGGGCACCACTACGATGGGGGATACCCATTCAGTGTGCTCAATTTCATAGATAAATCCGGCTTCGACCAGTCTATCTATCTCTTCCTTGATCTTAGCAGCATAGTTATCGTTATACGTATAAGGCTTTTGCTTAGAGGGTTTGGCATCTGAGGTCATGGGGATGGTGTGTGAGCATATGTCAGGGTCAACACCTTTCAAATCCTTGTAACTCCAAGCGAATACATCTCTGTATTCTCTTAGCAGGGTAATCAATTCGTACTCTTCTTCTTCTGTCAGGTCATGGCCTATATACGTACATCTCTCCTCTCCTTCTTCTAGGGCCACTACGATTTTCTTGGTGGTTTCTTTGTTATCATAGGCCTCTCCTGATTGTGCCTCTCGTTTAGGCATTCTTATCATGACTCTCCTGTCATCTATCTCGTACTTCTTAAAATTTTCTGGGACCTCAAACAAAGATTCTTCCTCCTCTGGTAAGACTTCTTTCTTTCTTCGTTTCTTTCCTTCTTCCTTCGAGGTCACATGTGTTGCTAATCTTACATCATTTGTAACCTCTCCATGCTTCTGAGGTTGAAATTCTACTTCATGGAAGTATTCTTCATCTGATGCAAATGGTGGGTCCATAATGATTGACTCTAGATCGGAGTCGCTTGCATCCTCAAATGCATCAGGGCTAGGTTCGCATTCTTCTAAAACTGCCTCTCCCATGATTGGCTCTATGGAGAAGACTGAAATATCATAGCCATCCTCATCACAGTGAGGTGTCCATTGTTCTTCATTGATGGCTACGTCCATTGTTGCTAAAATTTCTGCCCAACCGTGAGGTTCAAATTCTTCGTCTGGAAAAACTACAGGTGCATAGGCTGGGTCTTGGATCGATCTATGGGTTTCTTTTGCACCTACCTCTCTGGCTTTCTCTCTCTTCTCTTCTTCTACTGCTACTTTGCACATCCATAAGTGGGTGTCTTCATGCATCCAGGAGGATCCTGATCCTATGGAATGCACAGATTCTGTATCATCTTTGGCTCTATGGATGGGATTCCATTGGATAGGAGGGACATCTCTATGAGAATAATCCTTGAGATTGACTTTGGTTGTAACACCCAAGTGCTGCAGGTACAAAGAGTTGGTTCCCCAGTCCTGTACCACTTGCAACTGTCGCATGAATGGTCTTCCCAAAATCATCTCATAGGCATGATTTTTGCTGAAGTCACATATAGCAAAACTATGTTCAAACTCGACACCACAAGTGGTGAGAGTTATCCCTTCTAACAATCCTAGGGGTCTCTCTATGTGACCATCGGCCATTTGCAATTTCATTCTCGTCGGCCTGAGTGCCGGTTTGCCCCAACGCTTCCATAAGGAGATGGTGGCAATTGCAACTCCTGCACCTGAGTCCAAAATTGCCTTGGTGGTGTACTCTTGGTAGGTGATGGGAAGGTAGGTGTTCCCTTCTTCACCTTCACACATATCTCCTATCTTATCCAAGGGAATTTCCGGTACTGTCCTATGGGATCCTACCCGGGAACGAGGTTTTGCAGTTTCAGTTACTTGACTATCTACATATTTCCGCGCTTCTGGTCTATCCTTGGGCAGTTCTTCCAAAGTGAGATCACGCTGCACTTTGATGTTCTTTACTATCTCCGTGTTCCTAGGTATGACTGAATCGTCGTTCCTTACCATGACTGTGGGTGCTCTCATACACGTGGATTTTGCTTCCCATGGGCCTGTGAAGTGGGGTAACTCTTGTATGGAATTAGATTCAAAGTCCAATCTCTCGTGAGATTGAGTACTCTCATGTTCCCCGTAAATTGATGGGATGTCTTGTGGGAATTGGTCGTGTGCATCGTCCACAAGTTCAAAAGGAGGGGTGACCTCACTTTCGTTATCCCATTTGTCTTCTTGAATCTCTCGTAGGAAGTCTGGTGCAAACCGATTCATAGAAGAAGAAGTGTCTGGCTCCGTAGAATTAGGTACATATGCTATCTGGGAAGGAGGGCTTATTCTATCGTTGGCTCTTTCCTCGGTGTCATAGATAGCTGAGGCACAAGCTTCTTGGGGAGGATTACTTATGCTATTACTTTTCCGAACAGGCTCATAAGCTTTCTGGGAAGGGATGTGGGTTACCTGTGGGGGTACATAAGCTTTCGAGGGAGGCTCCTGTGACCTTTGGGGAGGAAGATAGGCTCCTTGAAAAGGCATGTGGGCTTCCCGAAGAGGCTGGCTTTTCCGTTCTCTTACCCTTTCCTTTCTTTGAGGGGTAGGCTCCTTTTCTGACTGTGCCATTGGCCTCTCTATTCTTTCTAAGGAGGGAAAGTTGTCCGGTTTAGGGGAATTGGCCACATACACTTCGGATGGGGAAGGATCCATATTTTTGCTTGCCTTCTCTCTCTCTTGATTTTTTTCGTCCTTGGCGGATCTTGCAATTATTCTCTCTAATTTCTCTAGGAATCCATCCAAGTGTAATTGCGTTTTGGCTGAGCCCGAGTAATTGAAAAGGCGGCTGGCTTCAAACATAGTCTGAGCCAATGCGACCATTTTCGCGCACAGTTTGGTTCTTTCTATCTCTAGGTCAGCTCTAGGATAGCACTTGGCATGATCCGTGACGTTCGGCCCTTCTTGGATTCTGGCCTGATATGCTTTGAGCATCATGTCTATGTCTTCAGGAGTGGGATCAGCTAATACTGATCCTACCCTAGGGGGTGGTGGAATCGTATGACGTGGTGGGGAAGGTGGTGGGTCAGATGGAGATGGGAGGGGTGGCGGCGGGGTATTGTGAGAGGGGATTTGAGAGGTGATTTCAGTTATCCTAGCTTTGGTTTCTCTTATGCTTTCCTCAAGTTCACTCATCTTTTTAGCCCATTGTCTTTTCATTCTTTCCCGACTATCTTTCCATGCTCTAGTCCTTTTCTTTGTTATGCTCTCGGTTTCACTAGCCTCTGAGTTCTTACCCTGGTTTGTCTCTTGGTTTTGCTGCAAAGCCTGAGCTCTAGTGACTACCTGCACTGGTGCAGTGGAAGTGACGCTTCCTGAGGAATCTACAACCAAACCAATCACATTGATCGGAGTGATTTTTGGCATATTATTGGGGTTCTTTGGGCAATCTCGTAAAAGATGCTCTTTTCCACAATCTTGGCAAAAACCTTGGATAGTCACTGACTGGGGTTGTGTAGGTGGGGGCAAGGGACAATCACGAATGAGATGATCTCCCTGGCATCTGTAGCACGGTCCTCTTGGGAATGGAGGTCTTACTTGCCTAGGTTGAGGCCTGGGGTTGGGGTTTGCATACATGACGTTCGTGTAATCTGACTCCCAACTAGGTTCACTTGGTTCTTCACTATAGTAAGACTCACCATGTTCTGGGGACTGCATGTAGTAAGCCTGGGGACTATCGACATGTGTAGAATCAAAGCTATGGTCACTTGGGTCACTTTCCGAGATCAATGGGGTTACTGGTACTATGGCCCTATTCAGGTTTTCTTCTGCAACAGCATACTTTACTGGAATTACGTTAGCGGGGTTTGGGGGCTGTTGAGCTAGTACCGGTTGGGGTCTCTGTTGGGCCTGATATTGTGGTTGGTAGGTTTGTTGGGGTCTAGCATATTGTGGTGGTGGATTTTGGTTTTGGTATCTGCCTTGTTGGTAGGGCTGCGGGTAGGGTTGTCTAACTGCCTGCTTGTTGTATGGGCAATCTTGTGCGGTGTGATTGGTGTATCTCCGTTCTATGGTGCAGTACTGGCTACTAGGGTTTACTTGGGGTTGAGCCATAATGGGGCAGACATTCGCCATATGGTCACCACCGCATGTATAGCATCTTTTCACAGGGGCAAACCTTGGGATTTGTTTGCTCGATACACCTAATTTCTGAGCTACCTTTTCGGCAAGTTCCTCAATTGATGTGGACTGCGTGGAAGAGTGACTAGATGCACTATCTGAATCTTTGTAGATTTTGGAAAGCTCTAGTTCTTCCCCTAGGTTATCTTCAATGTCAATGCACATGCGTACACACTCTTCTATAGTCCTAGGGTCCTTCAGATACACATAGGATCTCAATTTCGTACTCAGCAATCCATCAAGGAATAAGGCTACTTGTTTAGCAGATGTGGGTAACTCCGAAATAGGGCACCTTTCCAGATATTGTCTAAACCTTCTTCCGGCCAATCTGACAGTCTCTTGGGGGGTCTGTTTGAAGCTGTGGATCAGTGAGGAGGTATTGTGTCTTATGCCGCTCTTAGAGAACTCTACAATGAATGCCTCTAGGAGTTGGTCTATGCTCCTGAACTGACGCTCATCTAATGGCTGAAACCATGTAAGTGCCGTGTTCCTAAGGGTTAGACCGAAGGCATTGTACTGCGTGAACAGATCTTCCACTTGTTCAGCTCTCAAGACTTGCTTGAACTCTGCCACATGATCATAGGGATCTCCTGTGCCGTCAAAGTAATTCTTCATGGACTTAACTAGCTGGGTGGGTCTCAAAGTTCTTGCGTGCTCTCTAGGCCTCGGCAGAGGGAATCCATCTACATTTCTTTGGTTCCTGTGGGCTCTATGTATCTCAGGAGGTTCTACCCTATTCGTCTTCGTTCTCGTTCTTTCTCTGCCTACAGGGTTGGCAAAGCTTACTTCCGGTCTATCTCTACTTCTGTCTCTTTGCGTACCATGAGCTTGGGAAGTTCCCGCCCCAGGGTGACCATAGGATACATTTGATCTTGGTTGGGGAAAAATAAATTCACCCTTCCACGTGTAGGCATGCCTATCATTTTCTGTCACCACGAAGATCCGTTCTGAAGCATGATCTAAATAGGTCACTCTGCCTGGGCTATCCGGATCCTTAAGCTCATAGATCATGATATTTCCTATGTCTGTTGGCTGATTAGACTTATACCTCCAAAAGGCTTCATCAGTTTCTCGATTGAGGAGCAACTCTATGCTCTTGTTGTCTTGGGGGACCCATTCAGGCGTGATAATCCTAGTGAGAACTGATTTACCTCGAGGGGTTCTAGGTTCCGCACCCATGTTCCCTTGCTCCAGGTCACCTAAGTCCGCTTCTGAGATTACATTCCCAAAGTCATCGGTCCTATCAGGGTGACTAGTGACTACATATATAGTTCCTTCTTTGTCCAGGTATGCACCATTTTCAAACTTGACAGCTGGGTGTTCTAGTCCTATGGATTGGTCAGGGTTTTTAATCTGGACCACGGATCTTCCTAGGCCGTCCTCATAGATGCTAGCACCTAGTCGGTTGGTCCTAAGATATTCCAGCTGTGTTTTGTAAGGGCCTTCTACCCTGTACAAGTAAGGCACTCCTGAACTTCCCGTAGGTCTGTCCATGCCTTGAGACATTTCTGACTCACTGGTCTCCGAGCTAGGGTAATGAGAGTGGTGGCTCAACTGCTGGGCCCAAGATCTTGCAGTGTGATTGACACTAGCCTCTGACGACCTAAGGCTTTGTCTTTCTCTTGCTAGGTGTCGTCCTGATCTAAGAGCCCAAAAATTAGATTTCATATGAAAAAGTTATGACTGTTCAGGGTTTAGGGGGTTAAATCAGAATTCAATACAAGCTAACAGTCAAACAGGAATACTCGAGTAGCTTGTGGCACGGCCTCGCGATGCAATACTACACCCTAGTGTTTGTCCCACACTCAATCAAAATTTAGACCAATAATTTTGCCTTGAAAATTTGACCTAATTTGCCCTTCTAACGCGTTCGCGAAGTCTGTCGGTCGCGATTGACAGGTCAGTCGCGATCGACGTGTCGATCGCGATTGACAGGTCCGTCGTGGCTGTCAGTCGCGATTGACTGGTCAGTCGCGATTGACTGGGGTTACGAAAAGTCAATCAGTCGTGGTCAAAGGGTCGTTGACTCTGTCGGTCGCGATTGATGAGTCGATCGCGATTGACAGGCCGGTCGCGAGGGTCTGTCGATCGTGGTCAAACAGTCGTTGACCGTGTCGGTCGCGATTGACAGAGCCGTCGTGGTCTGTCCGTCGTGGTCAAACAGTCGTTGACTGTGTCGGTCGCGATTGATGAGTCGATCGCGATTGATGGCTCGGTCGCGATTGACACGTGTCACGCGTATGGTCAGTCGGTCGTGGTCAATCGGTCGTTGACTCTGTCGGTCGCGATTGACAGAGCCGTCGTGGGCTGTCGGTCGCGATTGACGTGTCGATCGCGATTGACAGGTCTGTCCGTCGTGGTTTGTCGATCGCGATTGACAGAGCGATCGCGATTGACAGAAATCTGTGGAATTTCAAAAAACTAAACACATTTTTGGGAAGCTCTAGGCCTGTAGGTCATGGATATGCACTTTGTTTAGCAATTAGAGCAATTTTTCTGTCGGTCGCGATTGACAGAGCTCGGCGACACACAGACAGTTACTCAGAATTCCGTACCTGCGCAGAGTGCTGGGGATGATGATGCGGCCTGTACCTGCAGAATGCTCACAAAACATGCAAAAAACAGCACATGCAAATTCGCTCTCTCGCTCTCTCTCACAAGTGAAATGAGGGAAATGAGGTGGAGATGGGGATATAGTCAAAAAACTGAAATTTTCGCGATGATGGAGATGGAGGTGGAAGATGGTGATGATGATGATGGTGATGAAGATGGTGAAGAAAGTAAAAGAAAATCGATGAGAGTGAAGAAAATACCTACAACTCCAACGCGTCAACTCTACGTCTTACCATCACACGCTCGTCCTCAAAGCTCGTTCCCCGGCAACGGCGCCAAAATTTGGTGTAGCTCAGTGATGAGTAGCACCTCCTTTAATGTCAATCCGGGAAGACGTGAGGATGGTATGAAGACCTCGAGCAAGTGGCGGCACAAGTGCGTGAGTGAGAAGCACATAAGCATGCACACACATACACACACACGCGCACACACGGCAAGACAAAGAGGGAGAATCAATGGAGTTCTTTAGATTACTTTCAATAGCTCTTACAAGTTCGTTTCAATTACAATCTAACCCCAAAAATGAGCTCTCTAGCTCTTTTTATAGTTTTTGACTAGCTTTTGGCCTTGTCCAGACCTAGTGTCCGGCCTAGTTAAAAATTAGGTTCCAGGGCTTATTTGGGGGCTCAAACGAGATCTAAAAAATACGAAAATTGGTACGCAACTACTTCTAAGGCTCCTCAAGCTCAAGGACTCCTTGGCTTGCACAAAATGGAGCTACAAAAAGGTGAAATGATATTTACAATGATTGTTAGTGATAAAAATCACTGTTGTTGTAGGGATTTCTTCTAGTGATCTGCCATACATATCTTCGAGCTCCCTACTTGCTCTTCCTCTCTG
Organism: Ceratopteris richardii; assembly: GCA_020310875.1. Classification (NCBI taxonomy): domain Eukaryota; kingdom Viridiplantae; phylum Streptophyta; class Polypodiopsida; order Polypodiales; family Pteridaceae; genus Ceratopteris; species Ceratopteris richardii. The sequence continues at coordinate 160,420,762 of CM035407.1, forward strand.
CATGTCCATCCCTTTGATTTGCATTAATGTCTTGAAAAAATATTGGCCTACTTGCCAGATCTTCTTTGACTGCCCTGTTTGCTAGTGCTGTCCCTTCGCTCTGAATCCCTTCTTTGACTTTCATGTCTTGTACGTCCTGGTGTACCAAGGCTACTGCCAACAGTAGTGTAAAGCAAGTGTCTAGGGATCTCTGGAGAAGGTTGAACAATTCCATAAGTGATAAACATGGACTCAAAACTTGTCTTCTCTAGAGCACTGCCATTTATCGCACCTTTTAAAGAATGGCTTAGTATAATTTATGTGTAAGTGAGATTGCAAAGAATTGGCAAGTTATCAATGGATAACCTTCATACTAATTGAATGCATATTTTCATTCAAAGCTAGAAGGCCTCCACTTTGAACTAGTAGCCATTGCATTTGGTGCTAACTTTCATGCTGAATTGGCAAAGCATATATTTATATGTTCATGAAAAGAACATACCTCGAAAGGTGGAATAAAAAATTATAATGGAAATAATAATCATTTAAATGGTATTCTAAGTATTGAACCTTCCAAAATATTCTTTCATGCCATGTTTCATTCCTAATATCATCAAATAATATGTGATCCGCGATGGTGATTGTGATAAGAATGAAAAAAGATGGCATATATATTTCATTTGACAAAAAGAAGATGGCATCCATGATGGAAATAATGAAATGTTTTCCAATGACCCTTATCATTTTATGATATCGAAGATTATATCAAAGACTTTTGAGTATTATTTTTAGTATGTGTTGATGTGTGTGAGGGATTGTGTGTTTATGCATATAACAATTATCAAAAAAATATTTTTACTAAATATGTTAAAACTATATATTATTTTGATCCTATATGTACATGGCTCTTGTTTGTTGGTAGGAACTAGTTTATTTTTTTGGAATATCAAGCTAAATGTTTTTAATTTGGCATTATTTCAACAGGATGTTAATATTTGTATGTGGATATATTGGCTGGTGTCCACATATATATATACGTTGTTTGTTGTACATAGATATGAAAAACTTGGTTGATTTTCACAGATTCCTAGTTCCCTTATGTGTATACCTTCTTTGATGTCTTATTGTCGTGCTTCATGTGAAGAAACAGGATCTCTTCCATAACTATACATGCTTTGTTATGTGTCCACAAACTATTCATGATTGTATCTGTAGAATTTGATTGATGCCCACACAATAGAACATTCTTGGTTGTGTCCAAAGATATGAAATTTTTGGTGGATTTCAATAAATCATTTAGCCTTGTATATTTAAGCTTTGGTTTTTTATCTCACATTTTACTTGGTAACTTGATTGTGTACGCCTCGGATGATGTCCATAAATTCTTTTGAGTCATATATGTAGGTTTTAGTTTTTTGTTTTTGGTGACAGGAGTCATAGCAGTAGATTTTATATGTGTATACCTTGGTTTTTGTCTTCATGCCTTGTTTGATTGTTGGCATATTCGTACACTTCTATGGATTCCCATAAGTTTTTTTGAACCGTGTTTAGAACTAGTTGCTGTTTTGGATGTACAAAGTCAAAATAATTGATTTTATTTGAATTGAAATGATTTTTCTAAGTGATTTTGAGGTTCACACTATGTGATCTATGCATCAAGGAATGTGTATAATTTTTTATTTCATATGATGGATTTTTTTCTTTTGATAAAAATACATTTGATTAGCAATTTTCATCTTGTTCACTACCATAGCATCTTGAGAGGATATTTACATGAACACAAAACATGATTTATTGTGTTTTATAATTTTTCATTGACCTTCGAGTTATATTTAATATGTGTTTTAAAGGATTTTCTCAAATTCTCTTTGTAGAAGGTGTGTGATTTTTTGGAAGATTTTCAAAAAAGGACACTTAAGTGTCCTGTTTTGGTACCAAACTAGTGTTAAACAAGCATCCAAGGATTTTAATATCTTTACATACATTAAATCTATTAATCATCCATTCAACGATACATCAAAAAATAATATCGTTCTTGGTTGCATTGGTTTTTTAGTTTCGATACATCTATCAACATATTGTTTAAATCTCCTAGTTGCTAGTCATATAGACTCATGGATTGCCTTCCAAAGATGTGGATTAATGATGTGGTATTGTGCCTAATACCCTGCTTTGCAAACTCCCCAATAGTTGGTCATTGTTGGTGAATCCATTCTTGTACAATGGTTTGAACCAAGACAATGGGGTTCCTTGAATTCAACCATGTGATCATTAGGATCACACAATCCATCATAGTGTTTTTTTCATACAGTTAGCTACTTGTGAGCATCTTAGCCTTTTTCCCACACCTAGAGGTCTAGGTATTACTTGAACGTTAGGACACATCCCTTGGTCTTGACCTCCAAGAGGTCTCTAGGGAAAGGTCATTCTATTTTTTTCTCAGCCTCCCAAGATTGGGCTAGGAATAGCTGTATTAATTGGAATGATGAGTTGCACTTGAGGTCGATGTAGGAACTGAATCACACAGTTGTAATAATTGGAAATTGTTTCAATTTTATTGTCCAAAATTAGAGATTTCATTGATTCTCACTAGGATTTCCTAATGAGTGTTAAGTAGGGCTTGAATCCATACTCAGAAATAGTGCAAAAGCTAATATGATTCATGATTCACTTAATCATTATAAACATAAGTGACACACAACAAAGAGAACAAGTAGATACCATACATAGAGTCAATTGTCCATCAACGTACATGTAGAGTTAAGCACAAAAAAGTTCGTTCCCAACAACAAAACATATTCGTATGCAGCCATACAATGCATGTGTTAAAGAAGTGTAAAAGTGTTACACGGATTAACGTATTGAACGTACAATGTCTTCCTGACTTACCGAAATCGTTACCAAACAAATATTAAACGTAAAATAGTACTTCACCGTAAACTGTGTTAAACTTTTGGTATCTTACCAGACTAAAGTGGGTTCTTGGGAGTGGTAGGGGTCTGTTAGACAGAGGCCCTGTACTATTTTCCCAAATCCTTACACAACCGTAAATACTCTATCGCGTCTTAACTCAGTACTTAGTCTTTAACTGACCAGTAACTGTTTCTGCGTACGAGGATGCCGAACTTACAGACTAATCTGCTATGGTAACAGAGCAGTAGTCTCGTTCTGACTCGCAAACTTAATAGAGTTACTCAACTTTATTAAACTTATGCAACTCAATACACACTTCTTCAGGACAGACAGGTATATATGTTGGATAGCATACAAACTCACAATCAATAGTAAATCAACCAGAAGTTACTATAATCGATAGATTCATTTGTCACAAAACTTATCAGTATTCTTCAATCAATTTATTCATGCTAAAATACTAGCTCTTCCTCATAATCAGGATTACTAGAGAACGATACCAAAGGTACTGAATTCGGTAGCACAACAGAGCATATGAGAACACACTTCCAATTATCTATTCAGAATTCGCACTATCAATTAGCGTATACAGAGAAATGGCTAACAGTACGTAAATCCTGAAAACTTATACAACCGAACACAGCGCCAACAAGCAGACACCACAGTATCAGAGGGCGAGACAGAATGATCAGAACAGTAACAAGACTTAGACTGCACAACACTACATCACACAGGCTTCGACAATCATTCTGGCAATTCCAGAAAAACGGGGGCTCTTGACCACTCTTTTTCCATTGCTTTATAAAGAAATTTACAGGATGCGCGTACCAACTTTTCGCGCGTAATTCCAAGAACTCCGTTACATCCGACAGTCATTACATCTCACTCGGTGGCCGACTAACACTAGCACGCACGGTGGACTCGAACCCGCAAGTGATTTTGATTACAAAAATCATTGTTCATCTACGATTCCTTCTAGATACATATTTCTTGCTAATCGAAATGTGCGGGCTATTTTTTTCTTAAGGGTTTCTAATAATTGTTTAAGGGTATCGGGTTCTAAAATCTGGGCATCTACTCTAACGGAACTAAGTGCAATGGCTTCAGTAAGCAAAATTTCGGCCTGTGTTTGCAAAAAGGCCTCCTGTAAATAAAATTCGGTTGATAATGCCGCATCTCTTGCTGTCTTCATGTCCGTTACTTGTTTCTGCATTTCATTGATTCTGTCTTTCTGGTTCCGTACCTGATTATCCAGTCTTTCAAACTGCTGATTCTAGAACTGTATGGTTTTATGGTAGGCATCTCGCTCTCTGCGGACATTCGCTCATTCTTTTTGATGTTTAGCTTCTCTAAGTAATTGATGTTTAAGAATAGAATTCACCTCATCCAGTGTTTCTTTCGTTCTCTGCAGCTGTTCTTCTACTTGCTTCGCTTCTTTTTGCTGTTCTTGGTACTTCTGCACTGCGTCCTGCAGATGGAGTCTGGTTTCTTCCAGTAGCTTGCCTAGTGCGATCCGTGTGTCTTCGGTGTCTTTGATTGTTTGATTTAACTTTATGATTTCGGTGTCGGCAGCTGTCAGTAATTCGTCTTTTTCTGCCAGTGCCTTATCTCTCTGGCTTGAGTTCTCTTCTTGTACTTGGAGTGTAGCCTGTAGCTGCTTGATCTGCTCTTGTAGTGCATGATTTTCCGCTCTTGCCGCTTGTAATTCTTCCTGAAGAGGGGTGATATCCGCCTCCATTATTTCCAATTTCCTTTGGAATTCTTCTCGTGCGTCTTCTGTGGCTTGCTTTAGGTGTAGCGGCAGTTGTTGAGATAAATTGATTAAAAGGTGACCCATAGATTCTAGGTCCCCAAAAATTGGAATGGGGTGGGATGGCAAAGGAGGGCGAGGTTGCGACGAGGTTTCGGTGCAGAGTTGTTGTGAATTTGGAGGTGAGGGAGGATGTAGAGGCTTCAGTTGTTCCTGTGGGGTGATTGGGCTTGATGGGGCTACAAGGTGGTTCCGGTTGAGAGATGGGGTTAACAGGTGTTGTTTTGGGGAGGGCAGAGTCAGTAGTTTGTACCTTATTTGTTTGTTTCGTTTCTGCGTTGTTTGCTTTTGTGGATTCCACTGCCTTCAGTAGATTATCTAGTACATCTTGATTAGTTTGCTGCTTATTTTCTTGTTGCTGTGATTCTTTTTCGGTTGATACTGATTCTATTTCTGCTTGATCCTGTTGTTCTTGTTGTTCTGCCGATGATTCATTGTGCATTGAAGTTGCTGTATCATGGAAGGTCTCTTCGTCATTCTTCTCTTCATCTTTATTGTCCTCGTTGTCTTTTCCGGTTGAGCCTTGTGCTTCACTTTTTGAGGAGCTAATTCTGATACGTTTCCGACGGAACAACTGATTGAGCTCTTCTTCATCTTCTTCTTCCTCATCTTCTAGTAGCTGAACAGACTCTTCGCGCCTTAAAACTGGTCCTCGTGGTGGTGGTTGAGCGGCGAGTATGGTTGGGAAGAGGAAAGAAAGGATGTGGGGAAGTCTGGATCGAGGGGTGGTTCCTTTGTTTACTTGTTTCACTATGGCAACGCACTCCTTATGGATTCGGTGAAAGAAAAATGAGGCGAAATTAACGGGTTCTCGTGCGGCAAGGTCGATGGCGGAATAGAATGGGCGGGAGATACCGTATGTGCGTTTTTGGAGGTTAAGGATCGCAACTAAAAATTGTAATGCGGTTCTCTCAGGTTCGAGGCGGCAGAGAATGGCGTATTCATTTGATGAAAATCTGGGAAAAAGTTCTGTCATTCGAGATACAGGGATGCTTGGGCCATTTTCACGACCTTGTGGGGTGAGACGAAAGGCTTCGGCGAAAGCTTGGAAGGTCACTACGGTTCTAGAAGGGAAGGAGGGGAAAATCCATTGGCGTTCGGTGATGGGAGATTGTGCGATGGCTGGGATAATTTGTGCGAAGAAGGGATGGGCTTCCACTGAGTGCCAAGGCAGCTCAGCGAAGTTGACCAACCCTCGGATACGCAGGTAATCTCCTACCTCGGTAGGGATACCTTCATGGAAAGCTGCGAAATTTGCCAATGCTTCCATTTCGCACGTGAACACGAATACACAGATCACAGCACACGAATACACAGTACACAGAAGACACGAGCACAATCACAAGAACACAATAGCGTTTTTTGGCGCAACCGAAGAGCTTAAGTACAGACATTACAGTGGGGGGGTAGGAAGTGATGGTTATCATTGTGCGGTGCTAGAATGATATTGCTTTTAATTTGGCATGCATACTTGAGTAATTGGTAAGGAGGGCGGCTTATGACAAAACATGGTTATAAAAAAGAGAAAAGAACGAACAGAATGAAAAAGTAAAAAAAAAACAGCTAAAAAAATGCGGTCCACCACTGAAAGATTTAATGCAGACTAGTAGCGCTTTGATACGGCCGCAACTTCGAGCCGTTGATTGCTTTTGGAAGTGGATTTCCGGTCAACATAGTCAACCGAAAAGTTGCTGGACCGATTTGCTCTGAGATCTTATAAGGGCCGAACCATCGTAATTTGAATTTGCCTGCGGATCTATTTGACTTTGCATTATAGAAAAGTACAAGCTATCCTACCGAAAATACTGGAGTCTTCAGGTTTCGGTCATGCGTCCTTGCCTGTCTTAGTTGGACTTCGTGCATAGTTAAAAAACTGAACGAGCGGTGCTCATCTAACTCTCTGAGTGTGTCCAACCGAAATGACAGTGAGTCTTCCGGTAGCAGTTTTTGAGTGATTGCTACGCGTAAACTTGGTATGACTATCTCCATAGGTGCTATTGCTTCTAAGCCATAAGCTAATTTGAAAGGTGTCAATCCTGTTGTTACCTTGTAGGTAGTCCGGTATGCCCATAACACTGTAGGTAGCAGTTGATCCCATCTTTCTGGTGATTCCATGATCAATTTGCGAAGGATATTCAGCAGAGATTTGTTTGTACTTTTGGCCAATCCATTGGGTCGAGGATAATAAGGAGAACTAAATTTATGTGTGACCTGGAACGACTGTGTGAGTGCCTTCATTAATATTTGTTTACAAAATGAGTGCCTTGATCTGAGACAATTTCCAGTGGTAATCCAAAACGTGGAAAGACATCGGTTAGCAGACACTTTGCTACCGTAACTGCTGTAGCAGATCGTAAAGCCCAGGCTTCTGCCCATCTGGTTGCATAGTCTGTGCAGGTCAGTATGTAACGGTTGTTACTGTATACTGTTGGAGGTGTAATTGGACCGATAAAATCTAGAACCCATTTCTAGAAAGGTTCCAATGGTAAGATGGGTTGCAGAGGAAAAAGATGACGTTGCAAAGGCTGACCAGATCTCTGACATGTATCACATTGTTTGACAAACTGTGAGATATCTCTGTACATTGTTGGCCACCAGAGACCACTCTGCAATATTTTCCGGTGAGTTAAGTCTGCTGCAAAATGGCTACCGGAAGGAATTGAGTGAGCCAAAGTAATAATTGAATTAACTTCATGTGGTGGAATACAGCACAGTAAGATTCCGGTATGATCTACATAATATAATTCTCTAGCTATTAACCGAAATCGACGGCTAAAAACTGCAATTTTTCTGCGTACTGCCGTAGAAGTCTAAGATGGAAGGCAACCATCAATGAGAAAGGTCAAAATCTGATCATAATATGAAAATGGGATAGGTGGTTCTGCAGATTCTTCATTAATTGGTTCTGATACATAAATCGCGGGTGTTGTGTCATCTATACCCACCGGAGCTTCACCGGAATCTAAGCGGGATAAGAAATCTGCTAAGGCATGTGAATTGCCTGGTCGGTGAATGACTTCGTAGTCGAATTCCTGCAAGAGTAAGACCCATCGTGCTAATCGACCACCTAGATGCTGCTGCCGAACTAGATAGACAAGTGCAGCGTGATCTACATGAAATGTGAATTCACGGCCTAGCAAGTAATGTCTGAATTTCTTGACCGAATATACCAGCCCTAGACATTCTCTTTCTGTTACAGAGTAATTTTTCTCAGCAAGCGCTAATCTTCGACTTGCATAATACACTGGTCTGAACCATTTATCAATTTGTTGCATCAGCACACTTCCTATTGCTATATCTGAAGCATCGACAAATACATGAAATGGGTGATCCCAGTCCGGCGGTTGTAAGATAGGAACTTGTGTTAATAAATGCTTAGCAGATGGGATATAGGTTGTGGAGTCCATCCACAAAACAATTCATTGTATCTAAGGATGTTAAACATCAAATGCTATCTGGCATTCCTGGGTCCATTCAAATTGTCAAGGTGTCTTAACGATTAGCTTGTTTAGTGGTATAGGCAAATGAGAAAGCCACCATAAGTGCCTTCCATGCCACCGTACTTGGCCCATAAAACGCATGACTTCTTTCGGTGTAGTGGGCACCGGAGCTTCTAGTACTGCCGAAATTTTATCTGGATCTACTTGAATACCTTGTGCAGATACAATGTGGCCAAGTAACTTGCCACATGAGACCGCAAACACAGATTTGTTTGGGTTCAAGCAGAGTCTATACTCTCTGCATTTCTGAAAGCAGCACCGTAAATGGAGCAGGTGTGCTATCATCTTACCAAAAACTGAAAAATCGTCGAGATATACTTGCATAAATGAAGTGAGATAAGGAGAAAATATCTCCTGCATACATCTTTGAAATGTGCTTGGTGCGTTTCTTAATCCAAACCACATTACCGTACAAGCAAAGACACACCAATTGGTAATAAATGCAGTTTTTGGTATATCTTCTTCGGCCATTCTCACTTGGTTGTAGCCATTGTATCCATCTAGGAATGAATATATCTCGTGACCTGCTACTCTATCAAGCATGGTATCCAAAAAGGGGATTGGAAAGGGATCCGGTACGGTTGCTGCATTTAATTTCTGGTAATCTACACAGATTCTCAATTGCTTGTTTTTCTTTGGCACAATCACAACGGAGAGATCCATTCAGCATGCTCTACTAGCACGATGAATCCAACTTTTAATAACCTATCAAGTTCTACTTTTACCTGAGATGCATAATGGGGATTCATCCGGTAGCTTGTTTGCTTTATCGGTCTTGCTTCTGGCTTCAGCATGACCCTGTGCTGGTAGATACGGGGGTCCAATCCTTTCATGTCTTTGTAGTCCCATGCAAAGACGTCGGTAAATTCTCGGAGTAGCTGAATTAAGCCTACTTGAAATGTTTCCGGTAAGTTTTGCTTTATCTTTACAGGATGCAGGTGATCTTCATCTCCTAGATTGTAAGTGATCAACTGATCTTCGGGAACATAGAACTGTTGATGTTTCTCTGTGTCGTCTGTTGGTTTAAAGAGTTGCTGCAGTTCATTGTCATGTGTCGAAACAATGTCTTCCTTCTTAACTTCTTCTATGATAGGTATTACCGTACAGACTGAAGCGTTCCAATTATCTACAACAGTCTGTAGATCTATAGTCCCTAAGGAAATTAAATCAGCGTTGTTCTTCAGAAACTCTTCTTCTTCATCATCTGATAATCCATCTAGCATATGGACGGGTTCAGCAAAATATGGTCTAGCGTGTAGCTCGCAAGGTTGTATAGCATCTAATTTTACCACATATCTTCGATTGGCATCCTTGAACGCAAGCTCTTGTGCAGACCAGTCCTGTATTACCTTCGCATGCTTCAGCCAAGGTCGGCCGAAAAGAAGGTTGTAATCCGAAGTGGATTCCGGCAGATCTAGTATGACAAAGGTCATTTTAAAGGTCGTACCTTGCAAAGTGATGGGTATATTTCGCACAAGTCCTACGGGATGAACTCTTGATTGATCTGCCATTCTGACAAAAAATTGAACTGGTTCAATTTCGGTCCATCCTAATCTTTTGCATAAGGCCGCAGTCGCAATGTTAACACCAGAGCCTCCATCAATCAATACTTGTGTAATCTTATGATTCTTATACCATACTGTAATCAAGGGGACTGAATGATCGACCGTAGAATCAGGTTCCGGTTGAGCTGTTGCTGTCGCCGGAATACAAGAAGGTACCGGACTGAACTGTTGTTGGAACTGTTGTCGAATTCCAGGTACTAATGCCAGTAGTTGGCCCAGAGGCAGAGTGATAGATGCCTTAGATAAGATTTCCCAGGCCTGTTGAGATTGATTGACAGGCTCTACTCCTGTTGAAGTTGATGCTTCTGCTGATGCAGAGGTGTCTACGATTGGTAATGTATCTGTTGCTGATGATGTTCCTGCTGCTGACTCCCTTTGTTGTGTTTCTTCCTTTGTTACCGAGGGCTGGGTTACGGGAATAGGCTCTGGAGAGACTGGTGGTTCTGCTGTGGTCCATTGACTAGCTTTGTTGTACATTCTGTGTTGTTCACGTATCCCTGGTTCAAATATTTCTGCTGTCGATTGCAGTTGCTTACCGGAACGGGTCTGGACTGCAGCAGCCTGTGTTTCCACCGATGTGATTTTTACCATGTTGGCCATTGGATTTTGACGTTCCTTCTTCCTTTGATCATACTCAGCTGCATCCTTACAAAATCTCCTATTATGTCCAAATTCACCACAAAAATGGTAGCGTGGTGGTGGTAAATTGGGATTTTCCGGTGGTGGTCCGTTCTGCCAGCAATGTGCATTATAGTTGTTATTCCTCTGTCCTCGAAAATTTTGATATCCTTGCTGCTGGTTGTTTCTCATTTGTGGAGGCACATAGTGGTTGGCTGGCTGCCCTTGTTCCTGGATAATTGCATTGACAGTCGCTGTTCCTTGTACTCTAGCGTTATATGCGCAGTTTTCGGTGGTGTGTCCGGCAATGTTGCAGATAGCGCAGAATGTCTGATTAAGTGTGCAATTGGCACTGGTATGTCCTAAATTTTTGCATATGTTGTAGTATACTTGTCTAGTCATATCTTCTGCAACATTTTTGTTTGCTTTTAACCATTCTAGATCTTCTGTAAATCCACCAACTTTGTTTTCCAGTTGCAGAGTCATTGCAATTACTGCATCAAGTGTCATAGCTCCGACACATCTTATAATCATGATCTGCTTAAGTTGTGGAACCAATCCATTGATGAACCACTGAGTGATAACGTCATCTGGTAAGTTAGCATGGGCCGGTGGTAGCTGCCTTAAGTTTGTTCTGAAGAGAGTAGCATACTCCTGTACGGTTTGATTTGGTTTCTGTCTGTTATTCTGCAGATAATCAAAAATTTCAGCTGGATTCTTTTTTAGCCTGAATCGCTGCAGAAAAGCATCTCGTACTGCTTCATAGGTGCCAAAATGATTAATATCATATTCTGTAAGCCATCTAGCTGCTTCATTAACAAGTGTAGACTGGAAGACAATGGCTTTGTAGGCCTGATCCGGTGGATGGTTGAGGACTGCGTAGCTTATCTCGAAAGTGCGTACGTGAGCATCCAGATCATCTCTAGGAAATCCACCAAACTTCGTGTATGTCACTCCCGTTGGAGGTGTTCTGGGTGGACATAACTGTTGTTGTTGTTGTTGTCCGTTCATCGTGAGTATATTATACCTTCCTTCTGAACTACCGGAATCTGTATCGTCAGATGGCGTACTTTTCGGTGCGATGATCTTGCTTAATATGCTTCGAATCTCTGTTTTGAGCAGCCTTCCGTCCTCCTTGATGTCCAGTGTATGGGAACTTGCTTCCAAGCGCGGTGATTGGGCTGAAGATTCAGCAGAAATTGCTAAATCGTTACCGGAAAACTGTGATTCTCTTATCGAAATTTCACCGGAATGAATCGAAATTATGCCCGAATTCGGCGTTATTTTGCCTTCGCCGATTTCTTTGACTAAAGCGTTTCTAATCGTAGATAAATTTGAATCTTTATCCAAGAATGTTAAACTAGATTCCAACTGCGTCTTGGTAGGTTCTGGAATTACTATATTTTCGACAGGCTGTGCCGAAATAGTATCGGAATGTACCAGAGGTGTAACAGGTTCCACCGGAATATGACCGGAACCAGTTTTAACACTCTTAACTTTCTTGACAACTGGGTCAGTCCTAGTTGTACTTTCACCTTCCAAAGTTGGCTTTAGTACTTCAGGCTGATGGTTCTTGGGATACGTTTCACCGGATCGAGTAACCGGCATGTATCATCTTTTGTACTAATCGCGTAGTATTATTTAACGGAACAGTCTGCAACAATCTGGTTCTGTTGCTACTGCCAATCGAACAATAATCTGATTCTGACAGACAACTGGCAATCTTGATGCCACCTTCCCACAGACGGCGCCAAGTGTTAAAGAAGTGTAAAAGTGTTACACGGATTAACGTAAAATATTAAACGTAAAATAGTACTTCACCGTAAACTGTGTTAAACTTTCGGTATCCTTTACCAGACTAAAGTGGGTTCTTGGGAGTGGTAGGGGTCTGTTAGACAGAGGCCCTGTACTATTTTCCCAAATCCTTACACAACCGTAAATACTCTATCGCGTCTTAACTCAATACTTAGTCTTTAACTGACCAGTAACTGTTTCTGCGTACGAGGATACCGAACTTACAGACTAAGCTTCTATGGTAACAGAGCAGTAGTCTGGTTCTGACTCGCAAACTTAATAGAGTTACTCAACTTTACTAAACTTATGCAACTCAATACACACTTCTTCAGGAAAAACAGGTATATATGCCGGATAGCATACAAACTCACAGTCAATAGTAAATCAACCAGAAGTTACTATAATCGATAGATTCATTTGTCACAAAACTTATCAGTATTCTTCAATCAATTTATTCATGCTACTGAAAATACTAGCTCTTCCTCATAATCAGGATTACCAGAGAACGATACCGAAGGTACTGAATTTGGTAGCACAACAGAGCATATGAGAACACAGTTCCAATTATCTATTCAGAATTCCCACTATCAATTAGCGTATACAGAGAAATGACTAACAGTACATAAATCCTGAGAACTTATACAACCAAACACAGCGCCAACAAGCAGACACCACAGTATCAGAGGGCGAGACAGAATGATCAGAACAGTAACAAGACTTAGACTGCACAACACTACATCACACAGGCTTCGACAATCATTCTGGCAATTCCAGAAAAACGGGGGCTCTTGACCTCTCTTTTTCCATTGCTTTATAAAGAAATTTACAGGACGCGCGTACCAACTTTTCGCGCATAATTCCAGGAACTCCGTTACATCCGGCAGTCATTACATCTCACTCGGTGGCCGACTAACACATGCATAGAGAGAGGAGAGAACAAGATGAAGGAGAACAATTGAATGTGCACATTGTTTTCTCACTATCCTTTTGTTATATAAATTTACATTGTGACCCTTCAAATACAACCCTTTAGATAAGATTCATCCCTTTTGACTAAAACAATAATATACTTATAGTGGCCATGATACTCAAGTGCTATCTTTTCTCCCTCTATGGAGTCATTTTGAAAAAACAAAATCTAGAGTCTTGTAAGGCTTCTTTACTATATAGAGTAGGGCATATAGAACTTGTATAAGGCTTGTGGTCCATATAGAACTTAAAGTTGAATGCCTCAAAATTTTTCTGTCTCAATTTTCAAGGAAAATGATTCCTTGTATAGCTCACATTCAACTTTTGAATTCTCACAACACCTCTTCTCTATGTGCTCTCTATCCAAGCTCTCTACAAGAAAATGAGGTCTCAAGTGTGGTGTAGGGCATTTGAACCTTGGATGAAATCATACAAAGAAACCTTTGTGTGTGTGTGTGTGCATGTGTTTTATGATTCTAGCTAGTCCTAGGTTCCCTAGCTCTCCCAAGTCCTAACTCTAATTCCTAATGCCCTAAATTCTCCTAGCCCTACTAACTTGCTCCACACACTAAAAGGTGTTAAAATGGGATGTCGGTGCAAGAAATGTGACCACCTTCAATCCAACTTCTTCTTCATGCACATCCTCTCCACATCTATGTTATAACCATCTTGTAGGCACCTTGACAAAGGCCCTCATCGCTACAACCGATGGTGACAAAAAATGTGTTTAATCATGTAAACTTGTGACAAGTGATCCTAACTAGAAACCACACATCCTACGAGGACACTCAAGTGGTGGCTTGACTAAACACATCGAAATCCTCAAACCGGCAATTGACCTAGTCAAGTGCATAGAAGCATGTGCACATACACGATGGTTAATGCATCCTATGGTCAAGCAAACATGTATTGAGTGTAAATCATCTCACATAATGACCTTCTACACTCACACATACACCATGACACTTGGAACATACACAAAAACGAGGTTTCCTCTCATATACAATCTCTATATGGTGGATAGTGGATCCTTTCAAAGCTCTCTGGGTCCATTTACTGAGAGTAGTCGAGAAGCATTCTGACTATCATACACAAAGTTTCCAAGATGTTGGGAATCATTTACCTACACTCTCAGACTCCTTGCACTTCACATACACAATAGAATAGTGAAAAAAGATGTGGAACATGTAGACAACACTTTGTAATACACATTCCAAGTCATGGTCATGCACACAAGAACACAACAGTGAAAAAAGATGTGGAACATGTAGACAACACTTTGTAATACACATTCCAAGTCATGGTCATGCACACAAGAACACAACCAAGGAGGAAAGAGGTTTAAAAGATCAAGTTAAGGGACTTCCCTTTTTCACGATAGTTCTTCTATTCAAAATGGAAACAAGACCTTAAAAATGAGTAAACAATTGTTATATACATGTGCCCATAAGTGTGTCCCTTCACATTTTTTATGCGCATTGAGATATGACTCATCTTCCTAAGAGTAAGTTGGCTAACTTATATGGTGAGGAGTGTGACACTTGGGGAATCTTCTAAATGCACAATTACAAAGATTTAGATTTGCATGAATGTCCTTGCAATGTGGGCAAAATTTCAAAACCATTTTAAGTCTCTTTTCTGCTCTTTTTTGTTCCATCTCATGTCTTTTCTTTTCTTTGCCTTCTCTTCGAGTAAAACAATTGGTCAATAATCCTAAGAAGGAGGTCAATTTTAGGAGGTTGTTCTACACCAAATACAATATTAAAAAAACTTCTTATGTAGTTGCATGAAATGATCTTGTCTAGGAAAATCAAAATGTTGCATGCACAAAGCAATGCAGTAGAAAATGTAAGAGTAATGAGAGACATCTATGCTAGCATCAATAACTCACTCTCCTTCATTTCTTCTCAAATTAGAGTTTCTTTCTGTGATCGAATGTGTTCTGAACATCTTCAATGCTTCTCTCATTAAATTGTGCATTAGAAGAAACCTTTTTGAGGGTTGTCTCGGGAGTAATAGGGTAACACAAAGAATCTTTGGACATCCCTATCAGCCCTTACATGTAAAGTATGAACTAAATAATAGCACCTTTGGAAAGTTTGGTTTTGGCAAAGGTGCATCGAAATACTCATTCATGATAGATTTCTCCCATAGTGATTGTAAGTTCTCAAAATTGTATAAGACTTCAAGATCTTATGAAAAGAACTAAAATCAACCCCCTTTGTTGTTGAAATCCATCTTGGCTTCCCATATGGACTTGATGTTAGTCACTTGTCTTGCAAGTCCCTAAAACCAATGTGATTTGGTGTAAGTTCTCTCTGACCAACGAGAGGATGTTTAATGGGTATCTCACTTGAGTAGTCACTAAATTTTGGAAAGGGTAATATAGGATATTCTTCTATAGGGATGGACTGATAATCGATGGGCATACTACTCGATCCTATGATTGCCATAGTGCATTGTGTCTGCACTAACTCTTAACATTTGTGAAGACAAGGAAAAAAATTAATATTATCAGAGATACAAGATCCTAGTATGTCGAGACTTTTGTGGCAACCTAGAATATGCACAAATAAGAAAACACTTCCACCAAACATAAACATCATTATTACATGAGGGAATGAACCAAGCACAAATATCCATATCATAACAATGAGATAATACTCACATAAAGAGTGAGAACATTGATTAATATGCATCATATCCATCTCATATGCATCTACCCAATCAAAAATCACACAAAGAGTGGCACACTTCAAAGCTATCTTTTGTGTGATATGCTTTGGAAACCTACTCATGCTTTCCTTATGAGGTAATTTCCTTGATAAGTGAAATGAAAATGAAACATAAAGTGAATTGAGTGGCTAGGATGTTCCATGAATGACAAATAATGTTTTCCAAAATCCTCAATCAATTTTGCAACATGGGTGCTAACATAAATAATGCTTTTCTCATCATTCCCTTTATTGATATGCATCACAAAGGTGGAAAAAATATCATTAACTTTTCCTTCTTCATTATCACAGCCCTTATATGCATCAAACATGGGTATAACATCATCATACAATATGAAATCATGCTTATATGTGACTGCCATGGGAGTATGTAAATGTTCATCATCAATGCATTATCAATCATCATAATAAGCATCAAAGATAGGTAAATAATCATGCTTCGCATCATGCAATATAGCAATGTTATCATCATCATAAATATCAAAAATTGGTGGAGCATCAAGATTACATAATGTAACAACATATGTGCTTTCACTTTCACCAAAAATGTGAGCATATGTATCTTCTTTTCCATCATCAACATGTAATGAATCATTGGATGAATGTGATGCATTTTTTTCTTCACAATAAGCATCAAAATGTAAAGCAAAGATTATCATGTATCTCCGCATCATGCACCATAGTGGTTGTTGTAGAGAATTCATTTATTTGCATATCATATGGACATTCTTCATTATGGGTAATACCATGATCATGAAAAATTATATCAATAGCATGCATTTCATCACCAATAAATGACATATTATGAGTATGCTCATCAGTAAGATTGATTTTAGGGTCAAATTTCTCAAGCAATGAATCAAGTACATTAGAGCAAGATGTGGAATTCACACACAATTTATCATCTTCCTTAATTTCTTCTTTAGTGCATGTGCATATACTAGTGTATCCTCATGTGCATCTTTTGCATTCTTTTGGGATTTGATGGTCTCATGCATACATGAATTAGTTTTGCCATTCTTTTTAAAATACACTCTAAATTCAAATGGTTATTTTATCATTTAGGATGTAGGTAGTGTACTTTATTCTTTCTTGTGATTCCCCATAACTCTCAATAAGTCTATCCAACAATCCTAGTGGCATGCATGTATAATCCCATAATGATGGATTAGTCTCATATTCTCGCCTTTTCCTTTCTAAAGCCCTTTTATATGTGTCAATCCCATACCAAAGTGTTCCCCATTTTTGCAATCAGCAATAATTTTTTCCCAAAGTGTGGCCCATGCAACAAATGCTTTGAATTCTTCTTTAGAACACAATGGTTCACGTCCACCCAAACATGAATTATTTGGACCCCAAAAACATGCATCAAGTAAATGATCTTCACTATGGCACAGAAGGCAATCGCGGACAAATATCTGGTTAAGTAAATATCTTTCCTCTGGGTGTCTGGAAACTGCGGAATAATATTATCACCATGTGATGTGCGATTTTCTCATCCAGTGGGCACATATGTTCCTTGTGTGTGATCGAGTCATAATCTCGGAATTTCACTCCAATACATTTTGTTGATAAAGCTCAAACTTTTCCTATTTTTGTATCTTGATATTTTTGTAGATATTGGCTTCTGTTGTTCAATGTTTTCCTTTTCACTGAGTGTTTGAAACTGTGGAGTAATATCTCTTCATGTAAAAGTGTGTGAGCATACGATTGCTATGTACAAATGTACTCTTTCATCTGACGATTGGAATTGTTCTATGTTGTTAGCACAAAGTATCTCATTTATACATAACAGATGCACCAAGAAACCTAGTGCTGAATTGTGAATTTGATAAAGTATGTGACATTGGTGAATTTGATAAAGTATGTGATAAAGCATTCTTACAAGAGTGTTGTGTTATGATCGGTAAGTTTTGAAGGCATATTTGCCTTAGATGAGGATTAGTATATGATGAAAGTATGCACAAGTGGTTGAATTTGTTTTCTGCATTTCTTTCCTACTTGTTAATTTATTTCCAATGTACCTTAGATTTTGGAGTAGTACCTATACCTATGTCCTCTTGGTATTCGTTGTTCAACTGGACTAGGTCAGCCATGCCTAGGTTATATTGACTTTGGTTAAAATGGGATATTGATACTTTTCTTTATATTGATATGTGGTAGAGGGATGAATTGAAGATTATTTTTTTAGGTGTATTTCCATGTTCTCTCATGAAGTCATAAACATATATGAACTTACACGTATATCTGTACATAGTTTCACCATACAGGCATATGCAGATGCACGTATGCATATATACACATGTTCATATATTAACTTAGATATAATTTAGAAATTACAAATAAGTATATTCATCCATGCATATAAATATACATTCCATGTCCAATATTTGAAAATTTATATGAGAATTTTATATGAGAAGGGCATTTATCTTATCGCCCATCAGATGAAGGACAAACTCAAAAAATCGCCCTTCTCAAAGAAGGGCACTACCTACTATCAGCTTGCATTTGAAAATACACTGCTGCCCTTCAAAAATGAACACTAGGTGAAGGATGATAGCGCACGAATGTCAAGGCAGCTAGCTAGATGATAGATGCGCTCTTTATTCATTAACCAAAATGATTACATATAAAGCTTTTTAGGGGGAGGTTCACACCCCTTCACATCGCCTTCTCACCCTTGAATTACACCCTTAGAATAGGGATTTTATTATGCCATTGACACCTCCAACCACTTGTAGAGTGAAAGTGAAAACATGCCACCTAACAATTGATTTGGTTGTTGGTTTATTTTGTGCAACCACCATCTTCACTAACAATCAAAGTAGATGGCAGTTGCGAGGAACCCTATGTTCCATGCTTGCACTAAGCACATTGAGATGCACTATCATTATGTCAAGGAGAGGTTCTCTCCTCGGGAGATAAATTTGGCTTATGTGCCCACATAGGATAATGTGGTAGACCTTTTAACAAAGGTTCTGCCTAAGGAGAAGATTGAAGCTTTTTGCAAAGCTTTGGGCTCTTTCTGAATAGCTAGGCACTTCCTTATGTGCTAGCTCCTTGTTCACCACATCACTCCTAGGGGGGATTTGTTGATATAATAATTGTGAACACACTTAGGACCATCATAGCACTTTTTCCCTTATTAGGAGGGTTTTTTTCCTCAACTTGTATATATGCCTATAACCCTAATGGGCTACTTATCTTTGTACATTCTCTTGATAATATATTCAATATTGTGTTGTGCTCTAAGCTTCTTCTTCCTTGTGCTATTATGTACCTCCATAGACCTCAAACTCCAACATAGTGATTCCCTTAGATTGCTTCTCAAAGATGTCATGTCCAAATATGATGTTAAAGGGATATTTGTTCCTAATAAAGATGTGCCTCTAGGTCTCAAATGCTTGTTGACGACACTAATACTATTATGAGGGTTGATGAAAATTCTGCCTTCTGCTTTGCTTTCTTGAGTGTTTGGATCTTTTTTGAATTGCTAGTGGATCCATTGCTAATCATCGGAAAACTCTCTTCAAGGCTTACAATGATATGATTCTTGCTTACATGATAACTAAAGTCTATGAAATTACTAAAAATGGGGAAATATTTAGAGTTCCTGGAATTCCTATGGGTTTCCAAGTTTCTCTCGATCAAACATGCGAGTGGGTGATGAACAAATTTAGAGACAAAATATTTAAATGGTTTTCCCTTCAAAGTACCATTAGTCATATGGTGTTTTTCTTGAATCATAATATCCTATCTTGCTTGATCTATTTCTTGTTTTGTTGGAATCTGACTAAGAAGCATATAATCAAGTCATTTTTTATCCAAAAAATTCTTTTTTTTTTTGGGGGGGGTGATGCCCACTCTAACAAAATCGCTAAAGTGGCTTGGGAGATTTGCCGTCTCCCCAAGAGAGAAGGTGGCCTTGGCATTAATTATCCTTCCAAGATGCCCATCAAAATGTGAGATAAGTGGATTATTAGAGCTATACACTCCATTATTAATGGGCTTGTCTCATCAAAAGAAAAGTTCATTTGCTTTTGTTAAAGGATTTTAAAGCTTAGACTAGCCATTTTTGTAAGATATAATTGTTTCTCCTCCAATTTTTAATCCTACTGGAGAAGTCTCAGCTACAGGATGTGGAATGCTTGGATGGAGGTCAAAAGGGTTTATACTCCTTCCAGGTTGATCTGGATTTTTGAGTTGGACCACAGATCGTCACAGGCCATCCTCATAGATGCATGCACCTAGTCGGTTGGTCCTGATATACCCCAATTGTGTTTTATAGGGACCTTCTAGTGTTTGTAGATAGGCAGTGCCTGAGTTACCTACAGGTTTCCCCATGCTAAAAGACATTTCTAAATCGCTTGTGTCTGAACTTAGTACCTAAGGATAACCACTTAGTTGTTGTGCCCAAGACTTAGTTGTATGGTTGACACTTGCCTCAGAAGATTTACTGCTTTGTCTATCCTTGCATAGGTGTCTACCAGATCTCAGGTTCATAAGCTTTGGTTAAGAGTCCAGAATTTCACCTTGGTATGGTTCAAAATTCTTTGGATTCCCCTTGGTTCCCTAGTCCCACCTGAGGGTCAACTTCAAATTATTCTATCAAAACAAGCTTTCCAATGAGCTATAGAGCTCAAAAAATAGACTTTTGATGAAAAAGTTATGTCAAATCAGATTCTTGGGGGTCAAAACAAGCAAACAGGACCTTTTGGAAAAATCACGATTTTGGGGGGTCTGAAAATCGCGATGCTGAGCTCTTATGAAAATCGCAATTTCGAGGGATCATGAAAATCGTGATGCTGAGCAACCGGAAAAATCACGATTTTGTGAAATCATGAAAATCTCGATGCTGAGGACTTATGAAAATCGCGATTTTGAGCAATCCCCAAAAGATGCAATTTAGAGTGAGAATCATGAAAAACGCGACTTTGAGTGAGAATCGCGAAAAACGGGATTCTATCTGAGAATTGGTTTTTTTATGAAAATCACAATTTTGAGAATGACCGGAAATTGCAATTTTGATTGAAAATTATGTTTGCTCCGAATCGTCTTTTTAACTAAAAAATTCGATTTTTACCTTAGTGAAATTCGTGTTTTTTGAAAATAACGATTTTGGATGAAAATCGTGATTTGTGAAAATCGTGATTTGTGAAAATCGTGATTTGTGAAAATCGTGATTTTGATCCAACTGAAAATTGTGTTTTTTTCCCAAAATCCTGTTTTGGCTGAAAATCATGATTTGTGAAAATCACGATTTTGAGCCTACTGAAAATCATATTTTTACGTGCGAATCGCGATTTCGGCTAAAAATCGTGTTTTTTGAGAGTCACAAAAAAATCACGCTTCTGAGAATGAACCCAGAATCATGTTCTTTTCAAAAAGCTTTTAGGCGGGGGATAGAAAATTGCATTTTTTTTGAAAAAATTTGAATTTTATGAGAATCGTGATTTTCAGTCAGAATCCTGTTTTTTGGCGGGAAATTCAAATTTCTAAGCATCGAGCAATGGCGAGCTCCGTATGTGCAGAAAATCATGAAAAAACGCAAGTGCTTGCTCTCCCTTGCACTTCCTAACTCCTTCTTGCACAATAATGCATGAAAAATGGTATGAAAATGATGAAATGCACTAAAAAACAAGAATTTTCTATGAAGAAGAAGATGGATGAAGATGGTGATGATGATGATGATGAAGATGAAGAAGAAAAATCAGCAAATGTACAGAAATGACAGTTTTTTTTACCTTCCAACGTCGCAAATCTATGATCTTACCATCACAACGCTCGTCCTTGAAGCTCTCTCCCCGACGATAGCGCCAAAATTTGGTGTAGCTCAAGCGTAAGCACGACCTCCTTTACTTGTCAATATGCGGAGACGTGAGGACTGGTATGAAGACCATAAGCAAGTGAAAGCACAAGTGCATGAGTGAAAGCACACAAACATGTACACACATACACACACGCGCACAAGGCAAGATCAAAGAGAGGAACAATGGAAGGACTTTGATTACAAAGGAAATCTCTTACAATATGAAAATTGGTAGGATGATACTTCTAATGCTCCTCAAGCTCGAGGACTCCTCGTCTTGCACAAAATGCAGCTACAAAAAGGTGAAATTATATTTACAACGGTTTCTAGTGATGAAAATCACTATTTTATAGGGATTTCTTTTGAAAATTTGGCATACACTTCTTGGATCTCCCTATGTGCTCCTTCTTCTTGTGTGTCCACTTCTCTGATGCAATTATTATGCTTGTCCTTGACCTTGAGCTTCAATAGTTACCATTTTTTAGTAGAGAAAACCAACCACTCTAAATAGATTCCTACAATAGATTTAGACTTGAACACCCAGTGGTCAAGTTTGAAGAGGGTTCATACATTGATAAGGAAGGAACCATGTATGTGGTCACCAACCTACCAATATAGGACATACGAGTTTAGAAATGTCATTCCTGAGAATGAGATAGGAGACTTAGATCAAGGGGACCTAGGACGAGAACCCAAGACTCATAGAGGCAAGCCAGTTTTGACTAGAGCGATCACCCCAGATTGGATCCCTCAAGACAACAAAAGCATAGAACTATTCTTGAATAGAGAAACACAGGAAGCCTTTTGGAGATTCAAGCCAGATCAACCTAGCTAATTGGGCATAGTCATCAAAGACCCTGAGACACCAGGCAAAGTTGTCTATCTAGATAACACCGCCGGAAGAATGTTCTTGGTAACATAACATGATAGACATGCATATACTTGGAAGAGTGAGTTGGTTTTCCTTCCACCAAGATCCAATGTTTCCCATGGCCTCCACAGAGTAGGATCATCCCACGCTCATGAAAACCAGAGGGAAAGAACTAGAGAGAGAGACCTGAGGTAAGCTTTACACACTATGTGGGTAGAGATAGATCAAGACGGGAAGGTTAAAGACCTGAAAGAGAAAGACATCAAGAACATAGGCATCAAAGAGATGAACAGGATTTTCCATTGCCTAGACCTCGAGAGTACCCAAGAACCCTTAGACCCTCTCAAGTGGTCAAGACAATGAAAAATTACTATGATGGTTCAGGAGATCCTTATGATCATGTGGCAGAGTTCAAACAAGTAGCAACCTTACCAACAAGGTAGGTATCAGAACCAATACCAACAGCCATATTATCGACCACAACAACAATATCAAGCACCATATAGGCCACAACCAATCCTAGGAAACCAACACCAGATCCTATCAATGTGATTCCAATTAAGTATGCAGTGGCAGAAGAGAACCTTCATAGAGTATTGGTGCCACTAACCCCATTGGTCTCAGAAAATGACTCTCATGCTCATAGTTCAGACTACTCCCATGAAGGTAGTCCACATGCTTATTACACAGATTCACCTAAGCATAATGAGAGTTACTCGTATCAATATGAGGCACCACCTATGGAACAAAATTGGGAGCCAGAATACTCCAATGTCATGTACACAAATCCTAACCCTAGGCCCCAATTGAGACAAATGAGACCACAAGCCCCTACAGGACCATGTTTTAGATGTCAGGGTGACCATTTCATTCGTGAATGTCCTCATTCAACTCCTCCAGGACAAGGACAGAACATCACAATACAAGGCTTTGTCCTGAGTGTGGCAAAAACCATCTCCCCAAAGATTTTCCAAGAAACCCCTCTAGTGTGCCCAAGGTTACACCCATTAATGTGGTAGGCTTAGTGTTCGATTCAAGTAAAGTGGCAATAGTGTGGCTCCTATACAGGTAGTTACCAGGGCACAAGCCTTAAAACAAGATAAGCCAACTGAACAATCTGAGTCAAGTGAGTCAGGAGAGCCGAGTAAGAGAAAAACAAGAACATGGAAGGATACTAGAGAGAAGGCCAATCGCAACTGGAATAGAAATTTATCTGAATTAGAAGAAAGTTATCTGAACTACAAGAAAATTATCTTTTATAGTTTTTAGGGGCTTCAAAATATTGTTTGGTGTTGTTTCTCTTCTACTATCTGTTCTATCTCCTCACTTTGTTCTATAGCGCATTGCTCTATAATGGAGAAATTAGAGTGTCCACTAGAGTGGTCTACAACTACTTTTCTTAGTTATGCTTCTTTCAACTCAAAATTGGACTCCATTACGATACTTTCACTTTCACAATATTCATGAGAGCTATCATCATCTGATTCTTCTCCCCAAATCATAACCATGAATAGACTTAGGTTGTATCCATCTTCATCTACACACCTAGTCATTATGATGAATTATCCTCCTCGCATTGGCATTAGGCTTTGAAGCCTCTTTTCTTATCTCCTGTCTCCTTGTACATCCACAACTGTATATCCTCATGCATCCATGATTGATCACTTAATCATGTGCTATGGATAGAAACATCATCTTATTCGTTATGGATTTGATTCCATTAGAGAGAAACGTCTCTATCAAAGAAGTTATGGAGATCTATTTTGGCATTAGTTCCTTGTTGTTGAAGATAAAAAAAGTCTCTTCCCCAATCTTGCACCACCTTGAGTTGATACATGAAGGGTCTCCTAAGAATCATCTCATAGCTTTCTGCTTTTCCAAATTGGCATATGGCCAATGTATGTTCAAATTCTACTCTACATGTTCTCAATGTCACATTTTCCAAAAGACCTAGTGGGCATTGTACATGAACATGAACAAATTGCAATTTCATTCTAGTAGTTCTTTGCACATTCACCCCATTCTCCGAAATATCTTTGGTGGCAATGCTACACCTACACCAATATCTAGAATGGCCTTCTTCATATATCCATTGAATGTGACCAGAAGAGAAACATTTCCTTCATCTCCTTCACTAATATATCCCACTTTATCCACTTGATGGTGGGTTAGGTATTGGGAATTCTTTAATGAAATGGTCTCCTCCATACAGATAACATGGTACTCTAGGAGAAAGCGGTCTTGTGGTTTGATGTGTAGGAGCTAAAGCCCTACGTGAAGCATGCATCACATTTACATACTTAGACCAATAGGAATCTGAGTAGCCATCAAATTCATATTATTTTTTCTCATATGTAGCTTCATATTCAATAGGGGTTCTAACATAATAATAATAATAATAATAATAATAATAATAATAATAATAATAATACACATATTCTTGATCATAAGCCTTGCTAGAAGACTCACTACTAGCCAAAGGAATCACTAGAACTACAAATCTCTTGGGATTCTATTTTGATTGGCTATACTTCAATCGAACCACTTTTTTGAGGGTGTGGTGATTGTTTCCCCAATATCCATTGTGGTTGTTTGTATCATTGTGATTCATATGATCTCTCAAGTGATGGAGGCCCTCGATATTGAGGATATCTAGGGGCCTCCCTAGCTTGATCTCTTGGAGGATAAACATATGGCCTATCTTGGTATGGTTGAGGTTGTCTCACTTATCTTCTATTATAAGGGCAATTATCAATAGCCTCATTATTATATTGGTATGGTTGAGGTTGCCTCATTTATTTTCTATTATAAGGGCAGTTATCAATAGCATGATTTGTATACTTCTACTATATGTAGCACTAGTAAGTCAGACCTTTCATAAGTGGTCTTCAATAAGAGTGTTGAGGTAGGTTAGGAGGTCCTCTTGAACATTCATGATTTGGATGGTCTCCACCACATTTCAAAAATCTCCTAAGCATTAGTTCCCTAATCTATTGAGGGGTTTCTATTTAGGAATAGTTTGATTCTGAAACCATATTTTTCTAGCCACCAACTCAGCCAATTCATCCACATTAGGAGTGTAGGAAGATGTAACAGTTGAAGATTCTTTTGAAATTAATGAGGCCTAAGGAATCTTCAAATCATTGGCCAAATTGTTCTCAATGAATATGCATTCATTTAATCAAGCATCCAAGGATTTTAATATCTTTACATACATTAAATCTATCAATCCTCCATTCAACAATACATAAAAAAATATGCATTGGTTTTTTAGTTTCGATACGTCTATCAACATATTGTTTAAATCTCCTATTTGCTAATCATATAGACTCATGGATTGCCTTTTAAAGATGTGGGTTAATGAGGAGGTATGTGCCTAATACCGTGATTTGCAAACTCCGCAATAGTTGGTCATTGTTGGTGAATCCATTCTTGTACAATGGTTTGAACCAAGACAATGGGGTTCCTTGAATTCAACCATGTGATCATATGGATCACACAATCCATCATAGTGGTTTTTCACACATTTTGCTACTTGTAAGCATCTTAGCCTTTTGCCCACATCTAGTGGTCTAGGTATTACTTGAACATTAGGACACATCCCTTGGTCTTGACCTCCAAGAGGCCTCTAGGGAAAGGGCGTTCTATTTTTTTCTGAGCCTCCCAAGATTGGGCTAGGCATAGTTATATTAATTGGAATGATGAATTGCACTTGAGGTCGATGTAGTAATTGAATTGCATAGATGTAATAATTGGAAATTGTTTCAATTGAATTGTCCAAAATTAGAGATTCCATTGATTCTCACTAGGATTTCCTAATGAGTGTCAAGTAGGGCTTGAATCCATACTCAGCAATAGTGCAGAAGCTAATACGATTCATGATTCACTTAACCATTATCAATATAAGTGACACACAACAAAGAGAACAAGTAGATACCATACATAGAGTCAATTGTCCATCAACGTAGATGTAGTGTTAAGCACAAAAAAGTTTCGTTCCCAACAACAAAACATATTCATACGCAGCCATAGCATGCATGCAGAGAGAGAGAGGGAGAGAGAGAGAGAGAGAGAGGAGAGAACAAGATGAGGGAGAAGGTGGCACAAAGAGACTATTTCTTCAATTGAATGTGCCCATTCTTTTCTCACTATCCTTTAGTTATATAAATTTACATTGTGACCCTTCAAATACAACCCTTCAGATAATGTTCATCCCTTATAGTGGTCATGATACTCAAGTGCTATCTTTTCTCCCTCTATGGTGTCCTTTTGACAAAAAAAATCTAGAGTCTTGTAGAGCATGCCTCAAAATTTTTGTGTCTCAATTTTCAAGGAAAATGATTCCTTGTATAGCTCACATCCTACTATTGAATTCTCACAGCACCTCTTCTCTATGTGCTCTCTATCCAAGCTCTCTACAAGAAAATGAGGTCTCAAGTGTGTTCTAGGGCATTTGAACCTTGGGTGAAATCATACAAAGAAAAATTTGTGTGTGTATGTGCATGTGTTTTATGATTCTAGCTAGTCCTAGGTTCCCTAGCTCTCCCAAGTCCTAACCCTAATTCCTAATGCCCTAAATTCTCCTAGTCCTACTGACTTGCTCCACACACTCAAAGGTGTTAAAATACGATGTTGGTGCCAGAAATGTGACTTCACCTTCAGTCCAACTTCTTCTTCATGCACATCCTCTCCACATCTATGTTATAACCATCATATAGGCACCTTGACAAAGGCCCTCATCCCTACCAACAATGGTGCCAAAAAATGTGTTATAGATAGATAGATAGATAGATAGATAGATAGATAGATAGATAGATGGATAGATAGATAGATAGATAGATAGATAGATGGATAGATAGATAGATAGATAGATAGATAGATAGATAGATAGATAGATAGATAGATAGATAGATAGATAGATAGATAGATAGATGGATAGATAGATAGATATATAGATAGATAGATAGTGACAAGTGATCCTAACTAGAAACCACACATCCTACGAGGACACTCAAGTGGTGGCTTGACTAAACACATCGAAATCGTCAAATCGAAAATCGACCTAGTCAAGTGCATAGAAGTATGTGCACATACACGATGGTTAATGCATCCTATGGTCAACCAAACATGTATTGAGTGTAAATCATCTCACATAACCACCTTCTACACTCACACATACACCATGACACTTGGAACATACACAAAATCGAGGTTTTCTCTCATATACAATCTCTATATGGTGAATAGTGGATCCTTTCAAAGCTCTCTGAGTCCATTTATTGAGAGTAGTATAGAAGCATTGTGGCTATCATACACAAAGTTTCCAAGACGTTGGGAATCACTTACCTACACTCTCAGACTCCTTGAACTCACATACACAAGAGAATAAAAAAGATGTGGAACATGTAGAAAACACTTTGTAATACACATTCCAAGTCATGCCCATGCACATAAGAACACAACGAAGGAGGAAAGAGGTTTAAAAGGTCAAGTTAAGGGACTTCCCTTTTTGACGATAGTTCTTCTATTCAAAATGGAAAAAAGACCTTAAAAATGAGTAAAAAATGGTTATATACATGTGCCCATAAGTGTGTCCTTTCACATTTTTGATGTGCATTGAGATATGACTCATCTTCCTAAGAGTAAGTTGGCTAACTTATATGGTCAAGAGTGTGACACTTGGGGAATCATCTAAATGCACAATTACAAAGATTTAGATTTGCATGAATGTCCTTACAATGTGGGAAAATTTTCAAAAACATTTTAAGTCTCTTTTTTGCTCTTTTTTGTTCCATCTCATGTCTTTTCTTTTCTTTGCCTTCTCTTCCACTAAAACAATTGGTAATAATCCTACGAAGGAGATCAATTTTAGGAGGTTGTTCTACACTAAATACAATATAAAAAAAAACTTCTTATGTAGTTGCATGAAATGATCTTGTCTAGGAAAATCAAAATGTTGCATGTACAAAGCAATGCAGTAGAAAATGTAAGGGTAATGAGAGACATGTATGCTAGCATCAATGCCTCACTCTCCTTTATTTCTTCCCAAATTAGAGTTCATTTCTGTGATCGAATGTGTTGTGAACATCGTCAACGCTTCTCTTACTAAATTGTGCATTAGGAGAAACTTTTTTGAGGGTTGTTTTGGGAGTAAATAGGGTAACAAAAAGAATCTTTGGAAATCCCTATCAGCCCCTACGTGTAAAGTAGGGAAAATTTGGTTTTGGCAAAGGTGCATTGAAATACTCATTCATGATAGATTTCTCCCATAGTGGTTGTAACTCCTCAAAATTGTATAAGACTTTAAGATCGTAGGAAAAGAACTAAAATCAACCCCCTTTGTTGTCGAAATCCATCTTGGCTTCCCATATGGACTTTATGTTAGTCACTCGTCTTGCAAATCCCTAAAACCAATGTGTTTTGGTGTCAGTTCTCTTTGACCAACGAGAGGATCTTTAATGGGTATCTCACTTGAGTAGTCACTAAATTTTGGAGAGCGTAATATAGGATATTCTTCTATAGGGACGGACTGATAATGGATGGGCATACTGCTCGATCCTATTAACATTTGCAAAGACAAGGAAAAAAAATTAATATTATCAGAGATACAAGATCCTAGTATGTCAAGACCTGGGTCCCTTTCCAATACTAACATAAATCCCTGTACTCAGCCCTTATTTTGTGTTGTGTAATTGAGTTCAGAGGCTATCTAATGCAAGTCTGTAGGCTAGCCTGTATGCATGCTTTGGCTTGTGCATGATGTTAGCATGGTGTAGGTTGTCTAAAGGAAGCCCATCTAGGCCTTTTACATGGTTGGGTTTATCATTACAAATTTTTGTGTAAGTTTGTGCTTCCTTATGGAATTACATTGATGTATGGAAGTATCATAACTATAGTTTTTCTTATATGAGATAAATTTATGTGATATTGCAATCGTGAAGATATTTGTACAATAGGAGATTTCAAATTATGGGGGGGGGGGACAGTGGGTTGGGCATGGGGCTATTTAGGCACCCAGTTCCACATACTTGAGTAAGTACAAGGCTTAGATGTATATTGACACTAGGCTTATATGAGGTTTGAACATTTTGACCATGACTGACTGTTGGCATCATACGGGAAGAAGCAAGTACGGGCATACACGCAGATCTAGCACTGAGGCAATCCATTAAATTTTTCAATCTTTACACTACTATAAAAGTGATTCTCATCAATGACAACCATTGTAAATACCGTTTCACCTTTTTGTAGCTCCATTTTGTGCAAGCCGAGGAGTCCTCGAGCTTAAGGAGCTTTAGAAGTAATTGCCTACCAATTTTCATATTTTTTAGACCTCGTTTGAGCCCTCAAATAAGCCCTAGAACCTAATTTTTAACTAGGCCAGACACTAGGTCTGGACAGGGCCAAAGCTAGTCAAAAACTGTAAATAGAGCTAGAGAGCTCATTTTTGGGGCTAGCTTCTTGTAGATTTGAGCTTGTATGAGAACTTTTTGGCAATAGAAGTGATTCCATTGTATCTCTCTTTGTTTTTGCCGTGTGTGAGCGTCTGTGTGTATGTGTGTGCATGTTGGTGTGCTTCTCACTCAGACATTTGTGCCTTCACTTGCTCGAGGTCTTCATACCATCCTCATGTCTTCCCGGATTGACATTAAAGGAGATGCTACTCATCACTGAGCTACACCAAATTTTGGCACGGTTGCCGAGGATCGAGCTTTGAGGACGAGCGTGTGATGGTAAGACGTAGAGAGGACGCGTTGGAATGGTAAGTAGTAGGTAATTTTCTTGTTTTTTTCTCCATCTCCATCTCCATCTCCATGTCCATCTCCTTCTCTACTTCATATTCCCTCTTCCATTTCACTCTCCTCATTTGCTTTGTGCGAATTTGAGAGAGAGCGAGTGTGTATTGTTGTTTTTGTGTGTTTTTGCATGATTCTTGCAAGTTGCAGCATCCTCACCATCTCCAGCAAGCTCTGCAGGTACAGACCTTCTCTACGCATGCCCTGAGGCATCGAGCTCGAGCTATCGCGACACACCAAAAAACTGACCCTATCACAATACTGAGTGCACCAGGACACAGCACAGCTTGAGAGCTCCTAGAATCACTAGCCTGATCAGGAAAATTCACCATATCCCGAGGTATCTTGACACACCGAGGTATCGCGACACACCGACGTGTCGCGACGCTCCCGAGTATCGCGACACATCGACCTATCGTGACACATCAATCTATCGCGACACACCGAGGTATCGCGACACTCCCGAGTATCGCGACACACCCGTCTATCGCGACACACTGAGGTATCACGACACTCCCCAGTATCGTGACACATCGACCTATCGACCCATCTATCGCGACACACCGAGGTATCGCGACACACCGACCTATCGCGACACACTGAGGTATCGCAACACTCTCGAGTATCGCGAAACATCTACCTATCATGACACACCCGTCTATCGCAACACACCAACCGGAGCCATCGCGACACTCCCGAGTATCGCGACACATCGACCTATCGCGACACACCGACCTGAGCTATTGCGATACAACGGCCTCACGAATAATTTTTTGGAGTGTAATAATTGATTGACTTGGGATATGTTTTGGGCTTGATTTCTAACACATTGGGACTACCTTAGAGCCTTAGGAGTGGGAAAAATACTGAGAAAATCATAAAAAAATCTGGAACCCTCAGAGCCTGTTTTAAACCCTAAATGCCTGAACAGTCATAACTTCCTCATACGAAATCCGTTCGGAGTTATCTTAGGCTCGTTGGAAAGCTCGTGGAGAGTAATGCCAAAACTTCCACTGGTTATGGTAAAATTAATGTTAGGATTATTAGATAGGGTATGTTGAAGTTGACCATACCCTAGGGTAGGAAAGTTGGGGAATCTTTAGGATTGTCTTCCACAAAGCCAAAGAACAAGTTGATCTCTGAATTGCATGAATGAAATTGGTTTGTTGTGTTTTTTAAATTGAAATCTTGAGTTAACAATGGGGCTTTTAGAGGTTCATTGAGAGCATCGAAGGGCAATCCAAGCAAGAGTAAGTGCAAGCTTGGGAACACGCTTCCTGGGCACACAAGGACGACCAAGGAAGGAGCCTTAAGGTTGGAAATTCTCAACACCCTCTTTCAATTCCTAGCTTAGGTTAAGTACGACTTAGGTGTGGTGATTAATTAGAGCAATGTCAGGCACGAATCAAGTCAAAGAGAACTAATCAACTAAGTGCACGCATTAAGTAGTTCTTAAGTGTGAAAACCCTAAGGGACAAAGGTAAACTTGAATCGATCAATTATCAAGTGCGAAATTCACTTAAGTACTCTGATGACATGATTCTAAACAAGGGCTTAACATAATATTCAACTAAAAAGAACAAAGTGATTGGTGCAAATTAACCTACAACGAGAGTGTACTTGGGACCAAGAGGGTAGATAAACCAGACATATGAACCTTAGGTCAGGAAGACACTTAGGCCGAGATAGACAAAGCCTCAGATCTTCTGAAGCTAGTGTCAATCACACTGCTAGGTCTTGGGCCCAGCAGTTGAGCAATTATTCAAATCACCCTAACTCTGAGACTAGCAAATCAGAGATGTCTCAAGGTATTGAGAGACCCACGGGAAGTTCAGGTGTGGCCTACCTACAAAAGGTTGAAGGTCCTTACAAGACTCAACTTGAATATCTTAGGACCAACCGATTAGGTGCATACATCTATGAGGACGGTCTAAGAAGATCTGTAGTTCAGATTAAAAACCCGGATCAACCTATTGGACTAGAACATCCAGCAGTGAAGTTTGAAAATGGCACATACCTAGACAAAGAGGGAACTATGTATGTAGTCACTGATCACCCAGACAGGACAAACGAATTTGGTAATGTGATCCCAGAAACGGACATAGGTGACATAGAGCAAGAGAACATGGGAAGAGAGCCCAAGACTCCTCGAGGTAAATCAGTCCTGACTAGAATCATGACACCAGAGTGGGTTCCCCAAGACAATAAGAGTATAGATTTGCTTTTAAATCGAGAAACCAATGAGGCTTTTTGGAGGTATAAGCCTGCCCAACCTCATGAAGTAGGTGCTCTCATAATCTATGAGTTTAAAGACCCTGATAGTCCAGTCAAAGTAACCTACCTAGACGATACGTCAGAGAGGATCTTCGTGGTCACCGAGCATGGCAGACATGCCTACACATGGAAGGGTGAATTTGTTTTTCCCCAACCTCGGTCCAATGTGTCTTACAGCCACCAAGGAGCTGGGACCTCCCAAGCCCATGGAGCTCAAAGGGATAGAAGTAGAGACAGACCTGAGGTAAGCTTGCCAACCCCCTGGGAAGAGAAAGGATGAGAACAAAAATGGATAGAGAAGAAATCGAGAGACCTAGAGCCCCAAGGAACCAAAGAAATACTGATGATTTCCCTTTGGCAAGGCCGAGAGAACACACTAGGACCCTGAGGCCAACTCAGCTGGTGAAGTCCATGAAGAATTACTTCGATGGCACTGGAGACCCTTACGACCATGTGGCAGAATTTATGCAAGTCTTGGGAGCTGAACAGGTTGAGGACCTATTCACACAATACAATGCTTTTGGCCTAACTCTTAGAAACACAGCTCTTACGTGGTTTCAACCACTACATTAGAGGCAGTTTAGGAGCATAGACCAACGATTAGAAGCTTTCGTCACTGAGTTCTCTAAGAGTGGCATACGGCATAATACTTTCTCCCTGATTCATAGCTTCAAGCAAACACCTCAAGAGACGGTCAGACTGGCAGGAAGACGGTTTAGGCAGTACCTAGAGAGGTGTCTGATGCCTGAGTTACCCACACCAGCCAAGCAAGTGGCTTTGTTTTTAGACGGATTGCTGAGTACCAAGCTTAGATCATATGTGTATCTCAAAGACCCCAGAACCATAGAAGAATGTGTACACATGTGCATAGACATTGAGGATAATCTAGGAGAGGAATTAGAACTTTCAAAAATCTACAAAGATTTAGATAGTTCTACTAGCCTCTCTTCCTCGCAATCCACATCTATTGAGGAACTCGTTGAGAAAGTAGCTCAGAAGCTAGGAGTCTCTAGTAAACAAATACCAAGATTTACGCTAGGAAAATGATGCTATACTTGTGGAGGTGACCATATGGCGAGTGTGTGCCCCATTATGGCTCAACCCCAAGTGAATCCTAGCAGCGACTACTGCACCATAGAGCGAAGATACACCAACCACACCACACAAGATTGTCCTTATAACAAGCAAACTGTCATGCAAAACTACCCTCATCCATATCCACAACAGGGTAGATTCCAAACTCAGTACCCACCACAACAATATGGTAGGCCCCAGCAATCCTACCAACCACCCTATCAAGGGTAGCCTAGACCTCAACCAGTCCTAGCGCAGCAACCCCCTGCTCTAGCTAATGTGATTCCAGTGAAATATGCATCTACTGAAGAAAATCTGAATAGAGCCATAGTCCCAATAACACCCTTGCTATCAGAAAGTGATCCAAGTGACCATAGTTTTGACTCCACACATATTGATAGCCCACAGGCTTACTACATGCAGTCACCCGAGCATAATGAGTCATACTATTATGAAGAACCCAGTGAATCTAGTTGGGAGCCAGATTATACTAATGTCGTACACAAATCCCAACTCTAGACCTCAGCCCAGGCAGATAAGACCTCCACTCCCTAGAGGGCCATGCTTTCGATGTCAGGGAGATCACCTCATCCATGATTGCCCTCTACCAGCACCTACACAAACCCAACTTGTGACAATTCAGGGATTTTGTCCATATTGTGGAAAGGAGCATTTGATACGAGAGTGTCCCAAGAACCTCATCAATATGCCAAAAATTGCTCCTAAAACGTTATCGGGTTAGTAGTAGGTTCTACAGGAAGTGTAACATCCACTGCCCTCGTGCATGTGTTAAACGCTGTTATTCTAACTGTCAGAAGTGCATTTAAACGATTCTTGGGTTCTTGGGAGTGGAAGGGGTCTGTTAGACAGAGGCCCTATACTTAGTTCCCAAACTAACCACTTACACACATCAATATACTGATGCTCAGAGCTCTATCAAGATTCTGTTGTACTTAGACATTACAGTTCACAGTTTAGCTCAGCCAACGTGTACCGAATACGCTAAGATGCTATATTGCATCTGCACATAAACTTACTGAAAATACCAGAAACAAGAGTAATCGTCAACCCTTACTGAATAGGTACTACAATCTGACCAATGTCCGAAGACACAGAAAATCCAAGTGTTCAGATACACCGTACTGAAGGTTCAGTACGCAACCCAAGAAATCCAACTGTAGTTTAAACTTTGCCGTATGAACTTGGACCTCAATACTAAGACAACTTAATACAACCCAAATACCAGAAGAGCTACCACAACTGCACAGACTTCGCCACACACTTGCGGAACATTCCAAGAAAAGAGACAACACGATATGCGAACTAACTGATACTCACAACCGCAGTGGATACCAACAGACAACAGACAAGATGAGACACAAATACACACAGAGTACTCAGAAATTAGACAAGATACTCTGAATTAACCAACTCGGCACACAGTAACGCTACAGACAAATCACCCAGACAGACAGTCTGGTGATCTCTCGAACGTCCTGAGCATCTCTTTTCATTGCTTTATAAAAGAATACAACGTGTCTGCGTAACAACCTTTTGCACGTGTGAAACAAGATTTCAGTTATACACTTCCAATCCGGCGGCCGCTAACACATGTGGTCACTAGAGCTCAAGCCTTGCAACAAACTCAAGGGGTAGAGGAAAAGAGTTCTGAGGTGAGTGAGATAGAGAGTATAACCAAGAAAAGGACGAGAGCATGGAGAGATAGCCGGGAGAGAATGAAAAGACAATGGTCACAGAAAATGAGCGAACTTGAAGAAAGCTTGAGAGAAACCAAAGCAAAGATAAGTGAACTCGCATCTCAAAACCACGCTCACACTACCCCACCACCACCCTTTCCATCTCCCTCCAACCCATCACCTTCCATACCCCAACTTTCCAATCCACCACACGCAACCCACCCACCACCCAGAGTAGGATGAGTCCTAGCCGATCTCACTCCTAAGGATCTAGACATGATGCTTAAAGCATATCAGGCCAGAATCCAAGAAGGGCCAAATGTGACAGATCATGAAAAATGTTACGCTAGAGCCGATCTAGAGATAGAGAGAACAAAACTTTGTGCTAAAATGGTAGAATTGGCGCAAGCTATGTTTGAAGCCAGTCACTTGTTCAATGGCTCTAGCTCCACTAGAACACCATTGCATTTCGATGGTCTATTAGATAGATTGGAGAGGTTACCTACAAAGTCAGGAAATGGAGCCATCTCACAGTCTAAGGAGAGGGCAAGTGATAGAATAAGCATTCCTCCCCAGGAAGCTTATGTGCCGAACTCCACTGAACCAGACACCTCTTCTTCTATGAATCGGTATTCACCTGAATTCCTGCGAGAGATTCAAGAAGAGAAATGGGCTAAAGAAAGTGAAGATCCGCCCCCAATTGAACTTGTGGATGAGGCGCACGATCAATTCCCACAAGACATCCCTTCCATTTATGGAGAGCAAGAGAGTGCCCAATCTCATGAGAGGTTAGACTTTGAGTCTAATTCCTTGCAGGAATTACCCCATTTCACAGGGCCCTGGGAAACTAAGTCCACATGCATGAGAGCGCCCACGGTCATGATAAGAAACGAAGATTCGATCATACCTAGGAATACGGAGGTAGTAAAGAACACTAAAGTGCAATGCAACCTCACTTTAGAAGAGCTACTCAAGGTTAAGCCTGAATTGTGGAAACATGTAGCCAAACAAGTGTCAGACATAGCGAAATCGTGTTCCCAGGTAGGATCTCATAGAACAGTGCCAGAAATACCACTGGATAAGATAGGAGACATGAGCAAAGGAGAAGAAGGAAATATCTATCTCCCAGTTACCCATCAGGGATACACAACCAAGGCAATTTTGGACTCAGGTGCAGGAGTGGCAATTGTTACCACTTCCCTATGGAAGCGTTGGGGCAAACCAGCACTCAGGTGGACGAGAATGAAATTGCAGATGGCCGATGGTCATATTGAGAGGCCCTTAGGATTGCTAGAAGGAATAACTCTCACTACATGTGGTGTAGAGTTTGAGCATACCTTTGCTATATGCGACTTTAGCAAAAATTAAGCCTACGACATGATTTTGGGAAGGCCATTCATGCGGCAATTGCAAGTGGTACAAGATTGGGGAACCAATTCCTTGTATTTGCAACACCTAGGTGTTACAACCAAAGTCAATCTCAAGGATTACTCTCATAGAGACGTACTGCCTATTCAATGGAATCCCATCCATAGAGCCAAAGATGATACTGAATCAGTGCATTCCATAGGATCAGGATCCTCATGGATGCATGAAGACACTCACTTATGGATGTGTAAAGTAGCAGTAGAAGAAGAGAAGAGAGAGAAAGCCAGAGATCTAGGTGCAAAGGAAACCCATAGATCAATTCAAGTCCCAGCCTATGCACCTGTAGTATTTCCTGACGAAGAGTTTGAACCTCACGGCTGGGCAGAAATTTTAGCAACCATGGATGTAGCCATCAATGAAAAACAATGGACACCCCGCTATGATGAGGACAGCTATGACATTTTGGTCTTTTCCATAGAGCCAATCATGGGAGATTTGGTTCTGGAAGAATGTGAACCTAGCACTGATGCATTCGAGGATGCAAGTGACTCTGATCTAGAGTCAATCATTATGGACCCACAATTTGCATCTGATGAAGAATACTTCTATGAAGTAGAAGTTCACCCTCAGAGACATGAAGAGCTCACTAATGATGTGAGATTAACCACACACATGACCACAAAGAGTGAAGGAAAGAAAAGAAAGAAGAAATAAGTCACTCCAGAGGAAGAGGAATCCTTGTTTGAGGTCCTTGGAAATTTCAAGAAGTACGAAATAGAAGATAGAAGAGTCATGGTAAGAATGCCTAAACGTGAGGCACAATCAGGAGAGGCCTATGATAGCAAGGAAACTACCAAGAAAATAGTTGTAGCCATAAAAGAGGGAGAAGAAAGATGCACCTACATTGGGCATGACCTGACGGAAAAAGAAGAGTGAGAGTTGATAGCTTTGCTAAGAGAGTACAGAGATGTATTCGCTTGGAGCTACAAGGACCTGAAAGGTGTAGATCTTGACATATGCTTACACACGATTCCCATGACCTCAGAGGCCAAACCCTCTAAGCAAAAGCCATACACATATAACGATAACTATGCTGCCAAGATCAAAGAAGAGATAGATCGCTTAGTGGAAGCTAGATTTATCTATGAAATCGAGCACATTGAATGGGTTTCCCCCATCCTAGTGGTGCCCAAAAAGAATGGTAAACTACATGTATGCATTAACTTGAAGAAGGCTAATGCAACCACTATCAGAGATAGTTATCCACTTCCAATCACTGCGCATCTACTAGAAAGGGTAGCAGGCAAGGAAGTGTACAGTTTCGTGGATGGATTCTCTGTTACAATCAAGTAGCCATTGCACCAGAAGATCAGCATAAGACGGCTTTTGCCATAGAGTGGGGCATATTTGCTTTTCGGGTAATGCCATTTGGGCTTACCAATGCACCCGCTACCTTTCAAAGATTGATGTGTCACGTGTTTAAAGAGTTCTTGAGGAAGAATTTGGAAGTCTATGTTGATGACCTTTGCGCTCATTCCAACATTAGACAGACCCATATACCTGAACTCAGACAAATCTTTGACAAATGTAGAGAGTATCAAGTCTGCTTGAACCTGGAAAAATGTGTTTTCATGTTCAGGCAAGGCAAGATTCTACGACACATAGTGTCAAAGAACGGCATATCCACTGACAAAGAGAAAGTGAGAGCCATCGTAGAATTGCCTAGGCCAAAGAACGTCAAGGAAGTACAAGCTTTCGTGGGGCATTGTGGTTATTACCGATGCTTCATAAACATGTATGCAATTATTGCAAAGCCTCTGTACGGCCTTTTGACCAATTTTGAGTGGACTGATGAATGTGAGAACTCCTTTAAGGAGCTTAAATGATGATTATGTTCAACACCAATCTTGACTACACCAGATTGGAATAAGCCATTCCATGTCCATGTGGATGCATCGAATTATGCTATTGGATGTGTGCTAGCACAACCTACAGGTGAAGGTAATATGGATCTTCCAATTGCCTATGCCAGTAGACAATTGAATGCACCTGAACGAAATTATACCACCACTAAACGAGAAGGATTAGGCATGGTGTATGTGATTAAAAAGTTTAGACACTATTTGCTTGCAAATAAGTTTAAATTTTTTACGGATCACTAAGCTCTACTATACCTGGTAAACAAGCCATTCAATACAGGTAGATTAGTAAGATGGTTTCTCTTACTAATGGAATACGACTTTGAGGTAGTGGTGAGAAAGGGCAAGACTCATTTGAGAGCAGATCATCTCAAGGCTAACATCAGGAGAGGCCCCACAAGGAGTGTTAGATGACCTACCTGATGCTTACTTGTTTAATTTGGAAGTTGTACCACAGTGTGCCAAGCCCTTAGTGCTCGTACTGACATATGGGCCTAAGCATCTAGTAGTAAACACTAAAGAAAGGGAGGTAGTAAAAGCCCAAAAGTATCATATCATGGCAGGAAGTATGTACAAACATACGGATCAAGGAGTATTAGCCTGTTGTGTGGAAGAGGACGAGTACGCGAAGTGGTTGCAATTAGCACATGTGGGTGCATTAGAGCAACACTACTCGAGACAAAGAACCTTACAGACATTGAGGAGACTTGGAGTACACTGGCCAACTTTGGAAGTTGATGTCCAAAGAATGTGCAAAGAATTCCCAATCTGCTGCACTAAACCACCAGTGGAACATGCTACTCTTTATCAAGTGTCTTTAGTGCTAGATTGGAGTGAACCCTTAGTGGCCTTTTTGAGGAAGAGAACCTTTCCCCAAGATATGACGTTGGCAAGACAAAGGAGCTTAGAACAAGAAGCCTTAGATTACGCACTCATTGGTGATAATTTATACAAACGTGGTAAAGATGGTTACCTAAGACTGTGTGTCCATGAGAGCGAATACCTCAAGATATTAGAGATTTCTCACCAAGGTGTAGTAGGAGGACACTTTGGACCAGATCGGGTGATCAAAGCAGTTTTATTTGCAGGTCTTTGGTGGCTAACTCTTCACGTGGATGCACATACCTATGTGAAGACGTGTGAGGTTTGTCAGCGAACCCAGTACCCTATACATAAGGATGAGATGCCACTCAAATCTATGATGGGTGGAAGGGCATTCTCTAAATGGGGAATAGACTTTGTTGGACTTATTAATCCCCCAGCCAAGGGTTCACATGCTAAATATATCATTGTGGCCACAGACTATCTAACCAAGTGGGTAGAAGTAAAAGCCACCACGAAGAACGATGCTCAAACGCCTGTTAAGTTCTTATTTGAGAATGTGTTCACCAGATACGGGCTACCTATAGAGCTAGTCAATGATAGAGGCACTCACTTCTTGAATGAAGTTATTGAAAATCTCCTCCAAGAGTTCTTGGTAGTGCACAAGAAGTCTGCCCCCTATCACCCAGAAGCCAATGGACAAGCCGAAAGCATGAATAAGATTCTGTGCAATGTGCTCACCAAATTAGTGAATAATAAACGCTCTGATTGGGACAAACACCTACACCACGCTGTTTGGGCATACCGAGTGGCCTATAAAATGGTACTCCAAGCCACTCCCTTTCAAATGGTATTTGGCCAAAACGCAGTGCTACCATTGGACTTCTTGATACCTACATTGAGAGTAGCACAGGAGCACAAGTGGACAGGCCATGAGCTTTCATCTAGAATCTTCGATCTTGAACGTTTAGGTGAGACATGATTGAGAGCTGTAGTAGGAATCTATGCAACCAAGAAGAGGCAAAAGGCGTATTTTGATGTACATGTAAAGGATAAAGGCTTGAA
This sequence comes from Ceratopteris richardii, assembly GCA_020310875.1. Classification (NCBI taxonomy): domain Eukaryota; kingdom Viridiplantae; phylum Streptophyta; class Polypodiopsida; order Polypodiales; family Pteridaceae; genus Ceratopteris; species Ceratopteris richardii. Next base: position 160,461,343 of record CM035407.1, read on the forward strand.
AGCAGGAGACCTAGTCCTAGTCTACACATTGAAGAAACATGCATGAAAATTAGAGAAAAGAGGCTACGGACCAATGATTATCAATAGGATCTCCACAAGTGGAGCAGTACAACTAGCCACTCTAGAACGTGACATACTACCGAGTTACATAAGCGGATGCAGAGTCAAGTTATATCAAGAACCACTAACAGAAGAAGTGCTAAATCGACTCAATACTGGAAAGAAATGTAAGGAAAAGGAAAAGCGAATTCCAGACCTCCACAAGCATGATATCCCAATCCCTTTGAGTACTAGTGCCTGCTGCTGCTGCCATGAGACTTCTGATGCTTATCTGCTAGAAGAAGAAGGGCACATTAGTGTTGCATAGGAAACTAGATGTAATGGTGTTCCCTTCACAATACCAACATGACAATCCAGATGGTTAGTGGTTAGAGGTGAAGTGTTTGTGATAGGTGTGAATGGTTAGTGGTTAGTGTCATCCTAGATGCATACTTTGGATATGCAATGTACTCAGAATGCACCTACATAAGAGTGGATGGATTTACAAAATTGGGTCAGGGGGTTTGATACAGGGTTTAAGTCTCCAAACTTTAATTGAGGATTCGTAGCTTATAGAGCGGGTGACAGGTACAGGTTTATGAACTTGATTGTGCTGGATTTGGGACCTTTTGGGTACCCATTTCTAGACATTCCTAGGTTTGAACGAAGGTGTAATAGGGTGGGGTGTAGTTATCTTCCCTAAGCTGTTTGCCAAGAGTACTTGTGAGTGTTGATTTATGCTAGAGACTAGAAGTGAAGCTATTTGGGCTCGTAAGCAGGCCTTGGGCACCCATATATGCCTAGCATTGGGAATTGCCTTCATTGACCGCTTCGGGACCCAAATAGAAATGGTATGTCTAGAGTGTTGCCTAGGGAACTCCTTCGTTTTAGTCCTTGACAGTGTGGCTCGCTTGATGCTTTTCTGAGAACTTGTCTCTGGAGTCGTGGTTTTTTCCCCTTTGCGTATCCAGATCTACTTCATGCCACGAGGTACTTCATATTTCCCAAGTTGGTGCACATGCTTCTTGATCATCGGTCTCCTCAGTGTCGTGTGTTGCTCATCCTGCCTTTCTCAAATCTTCTTTGGAACAAATGGGAACTCCTCATTGACTTATGTTCCTTCATCAAGAGTGACAATCTTCTGCACCTTAGAACTTTGAACAATAATAGCATGGTTATCGTCAAGTGGGCTCCTGGAGACCAAGAGTTGGTGCCTTTTCTAATGGCCTGAGTGCTAGATTTTCTAATTCAATTGTGAGGCGGCTTTGGCCTACCCAAGCCTGAAGAAGTCCACTTCTTAGGTTGAGGCTGACTGCTTGATTATAGATCCAGTCTTGGCCCAAGATAAGAGGTTCGGTAAGATCCTCGTCTTCACACACTAGTATTGTTACTGGCATTAGGATCTCTTGAATGTAGAGGGGAAGTTCCACCTCTCCCATGCAAGGGGTTTCAACTCCTCCCAGCCCTATGAGATATGCCTCAATAGGTTTGACCTTCAATTGCAGTTTTTGGCAGTAAGAAAGCCGAACTGCACTAGTGGCTGCTCTTGAATCAATTAAAGCTCTCACCGTCCTTGCACTTTCTCCTTGTCCTACTTCTAGGGTCACAAAAGGTCGTCGATCAACTATCTTATAGGACCGTTTACCTGAAGTCTCACACATGGCAATGTGATAACCGAGAGCTTCATGAGTGTTAGTCATGGACTGATCTCTACCTTGTTGTTGGAAGAAGCATTTTTTGAAGAGAAATATTTGTAAAATGACAAAAATTTTAGAAATATTTATGCAAATGATGTAAAAATGAGGAAGAGTCTTCCTCATGTAAATTAGAATCATATGTATTTTTTCTAGAATTTTTGGAAACTCTTTTGATAGCATAGTTTTAGATTAGAAGGGAAAAGGACCAAAATTCAAGTGTGAAAAGGGACACTTGAATATGTATAAAAGATAATTTCCTCTATTTTGAGAGAATTGGTTAGTTATATTTTGTGCTATCCAAGTAATAAGAAGAGTTTCTTGCAGAAAATCGTGGTTCTTCCCTTCATGTGATTTTGTTTGATTTGTTGAGTCTATTCTATGTGTGATCCATGGAATTTGTGAGCTTCAGTTGTGTATTTCTGATTAATGTGTATGAAGAGAGGTGAATCTTAGAGTATTGAGTAAAGAAGTGCAGAAGAATAAAGCTGGAGATGAAAATCATCAGTTTTCACAGAATCGCGGCTAAGCCCAAGTGAATCCGAGTAGCCAGTACTGCACCATAGAATAGAAAATCACATCGCACAAGATTGCCCATACAATAAGCAAGCAGTTAGGCAAACCTACCCTCAGCCATACCCTCAACAAAGAAGATACCAGAACCAGTACCCACCACAGCAATATGATAGACCCCAACAACCCTATCAGCAACCCTACCAAACCCAGCAAAGGCCTCAGCCTGTGTTAGCTCAGCAACCTCCTGCCCCAACCAATGTGATTCCAATAAAGTATGCAGCTGCAGAAGAAAATCTAAATAGAGACATAGTGCTAGTAACTCCATTACTTTCAAAAAGTAAACCAAGTGATCATAGTTTTGACTCTACTCACATTGATAGCCCCCAGGCATACTACATGCAGTCATCTGAACATAATAAGTCCTACTATTGTGATGAACCGAGTGAACCTAGTTGGGATCCAGAGTATGCAAGTGTCATGTACGCAAACCCCAATCCTAGACCTCAACCTAGGCAGGTACGACCCCCATTCCCTAGAGGACCATGCTATAGATGTCAGGGATATCACCTCATTTCTGATTGCCCAATGCCTGCCCCTACACAACCCCAATCGGTGACAATTCAATGCTTTTGTCAAGATTGCAAAAAAGAGCATCTCTTACGAGATTGTCCTAAGAACCCCAATACCATGTCGAAAATCACTCCTATCAACGTTATTGGATTAGTAGTAGACTCTACAGGTAGTGTGACTCCCACTGCACCAGTGCAAGTGGTCACTAGAGCTCAGGCATTGCACCAGAATCAAGGTTTAGGCCAAGAAAAGAGTGTTGAGGTTAGTGAAACTGAGAGCATAACCAAGAAATGGATGAGATCCTAGAAAGATACTCGAGAAAGGATGAAAAGACAATGGTCTAAGAAGATGAGCGAATTAGAACAAAGCATAAGAGAAATAAGAGCCAAAATGGTTGAATTCACCTCTCAAACAAACTCTCACATACCACCACCACCTCCATCCCCATCACCACCTAATTCACCACCCTCCAACCCACCCCATACAATTCCACCACCCCCTAGAGTAGGATCAGTATTAACTGACCCCACTCCTGAGGACATCGACATGATGCTTAAAGCATATCAGGCCAAAATCCAAGAAGGGCCAAACGTGACAAATTATGACAAAAGTTACCCTAGAGCTGATTTAAAGATAGAGAGAACCAAGCTTTGCGCTAAAATGGTAGCATTGGCTCAGACCATGTTTGAAGCCAGCCGCTTCTTCAACTACTCTTGCTCAGCTAAGGCACAGTTGCATTTTGATGGACTATTAGAGAAGTTAGAGAGCATAATTGCAAGATCTGACAAGGAAGTCACCCCCCAAGGAAGAGACAAGAAAGTGTAAGAATAAACACTCCCCCCCAGGAAGCTTATGCGCATAATTCCACTGAACTAGGCACCTCTTCTTTTATGAATAGGTATTCACCATAGTTCTTGCAAGAGATTCAAGAAGAGAAATGGGCTAAAGAAAGTGAAGTCCCTCCTCCCATTGAACTTGTGGATGACACGCATGATCAATTCCCACAGGACATTCCTTCTATTTATGAGAAGTAGGAGAGTGCCCAATCTCAGGAGAAATTAGACTTTGAGTCTAATTCCTTACAGGAACTACCCCATTTCACAGGCCCATGGGAAACTAAGTCTACTTGTATGAGAGCACCCACGGTCATGATAAGAACCGAAGACTTCGTCATCCCTAGGAACACAGAGGTAGTGAAAAACACTAAAGTTCAGTGCAGCCTCACTTTAGAAGAGCTACTCAAGAATATGCCCAAACTATGGAAACATGTAGCCAATCACATGCCAGAAGTAGCAAAACGTCATTCCCAGGTAGGATCTCATCACACAGTGCCAAAAATACCCTTAGACAAGATAGGAGACATGAGTGAATGCGAAGAAGGGAATGTCTACCTTCCCATTACCCATCAAGGATACACAACCAAGGCAATTTTGGACTCAGGTGCAGGAGTTGCAATTGCTACCACCTCCCTATGGAAGCATTGGGGCAAGCCAGCACTAAAGCCAATGAGAATGAAACTGCAGATGGCCGATGGTCACATTGAGAGACCCTTGGGACTGCCAGAAGGAATAACTCTCACCACATGTGTTGTTGAGTTTGAGCATACTTTTGCTATATGTGACTTTAGCAAAAATCATGCCTATGAGATGATTTTGGGAAGACCATTTATGCGAGAGTTGCAAGTGGTACAAGATTGGGGAACCAATTCCTTGTACTTGCAACACTTAAGTGCCATGACCAAAGTTAATCTCAAGGATTATTCTCATCGAGATGTCCCTCCCATCCAATGGAATCCCATCCATAGAGCCAAAGATGACACTGAGTTAGTGCATTTCATAGGATCAGGATCCTCATGGATGCATGAAGACACTCACTTGTGGATGTGTAAAGTAGCGGTAGAAGAAGAGAAGAGAGAAAAAGCCAGAGAGATGGGTGCGAAGGAAACCCATAGATCGATTCAGGATCCAACCTATGCACCTATAGTATTTCCTGACGAAGAATTTGAACCTCATGGCTGGGCGGAAATTCTAGCAACAATGGATGTAGCCATCAATGAAGAACAATGGACAACCCACTGTGATGAGGATCGCTATGACATTTCAGTCTTCTCAATAGAGACAATCATGGGTGATTCAGTTATTGAAGAATGTGAACCTAGCACTGATGCATTTGAGGATGCAAGTGACTCCGATCTAGAGTCGATCATTATGGACCCACATTTTGCATCAGATGAAGAATACTTCTATGAAGTAGAAGTTTACCCTCAGAGATAGGAAGAGCTCACAAATGATGTAAGGTTAGCCATGCAAGTGACCCCTAAGAATGAAGAAAAGAAAAGAAAAAAGAGAGAAGTCACACCCGAGGAGGAAGAATCTTTGTTTGAGGTCCTTGAAAAGTTTAAAAAGCTTTCATGGGTCATTGTGGTTATTACCGACGTTTTATACACATGTATGCCATCATTGCAAAGCCTCTGTACGGACGTTTGAACAATTTTGAGTGGAATGAAGAATGTGAGAACTCCTTCAATGAGCTTAAATGACGATTATGTTTAGCACCAATCTTAACAACACCAAAATGGATTAAGCCATTCCATGTGCATGTGGATGCATCCAACTATGCTATTGGATGTGTGCTTGCACAACCTACTGGTGAAGGTAATTTGGATCTTCCAATTGCCTATGCTAGTTGACAGATGAATGCAACTGAACGAAACTATATGACCATTGAATGAGAAGGATTAGGCATGGTATATGCGATTAAAAAGTTTAGACACTATTTTCTTGCAAATAAGTTTAAATTTTTTACTGATCATCAAGCACTATTGTATTTGATAAACAAGCCATGCAATACAGGTAGATTAGTGAGATGGTTTCTCTTACTCATGGAATATGACTTTGAGGTAGTGGTGAGGAAAGGCAAGACTCACTTGAGAGCATATCACCTCTCAAGGCTCACATCCACAGAGGCCCCACATGGAGTATCAGATGACCTTCTTAATGCTTACTTGTTTAACTTGGAAGTTGTACCACAGTGGGCTAACACATTAGTGCTAGTATTGACATAGGGCCTAAACATTGTTTGCAAGGAATGCAACACCTTCCCTGCAACAGAGAAGAGAGAGAGAGAGAGAGAGAGAGAGAGAGAGAGAGAGTCATCACCATAGCTATAGCCTATGATCAAGAACAAGAAGGAGATGCACGCATTTCAATAACATCAAGAAAAACTACTTTAACTAACAAATCAAGAAAGTAAGAAAACGTCACTAGCCATGATTGGCGACGGAAAGAGAGAGGAGTTTCATTATCTCAAAAGCCATATTTATACAAGAAAGTGGCCTTAAAGGCTCTTGACACTCAACCTTCTCCCAACCCTCCAAATGAACCTTAGTACAATCAATTACATAAATGAAGATGTGCCCCTCACATTGGCACGCACGGTGGACTTGAACTACCACTATCCCTTGATAAGTAATACCCCCTTCACAAGATGAAAATTACATGGAAACCATTTATAGGCGGGGAACCTTTATACAACATGTCATACAACCAAAGGGACACACCTAATCTCGAAGAGTGTTTCAATCCATGAGCCTTCACATCACTCATGCCTGAGGGCACCGGTTCCATCACACTCACCAAGACCAAACACATCAAGTCAGGCCCTCACATCAAGGCCAAAACATATCCAGACAAAGTCTAAAAATAAGACCCAACTCATAGACAATCTCCATGTACATCTTCATAATGCTAAAGTGATAGCACCTCTATTGAAATAGAATAGTCCAACTCCATGTACATAACCAATGTAGTAGCAACCTGTCAATCCAAAGTTATATGTGCACACATAATTATGCTCTACACTTATGAACAATACTTGCAAACCAAAGTGCATGGTTAGACCATGGTATGGAATGCAAGTAAGGCTCATAACAATTCCAAGATTAAGAGCAATGTAAGAGGCAAAGTAAAGTGCCTGGAACTTAATTCAAGGTTCACGAATACCACTCACATAACCCCTGATCTTGCCCTCCTATATGCATACATGAAGTGCAAGTGTGGCTCATTTACATAAATTATTGAATGAGATGGGGCATAAGGAAATATCTCGAAAGCTGTCCATTGCTCCAATTCTTTTCATTAGAGCTTTGTATTTATCCTCAATCGCTTCCTCAAAAAATGCCATCAATCTTAGAATCATCTGCAAAGCTCAAAGAAAAAGAATTGATCGCTAATGGAAAAGTGTATAACGTAGTACAATCATGAAAAGGAAATTGTACACCGCAACAAGAGGTAGAGTGCCAATGCAAGTGAATAAATCATATGTGAATGAATCAATGAAATATAAAATACTCGTTTATGGTAATCAATGTCTAGATTGCAATAAGTCAAAGGAGTGAAAGATTTCGTCTATGATAGTTATTAAACAATAAGCCACACCAATCCCTCTTACAGTAGTAATGATAACACACCACTAAAATGTTATGATCATTGGTATCAAGAATGAAGGACTCAAATCAACGTTTGAGCATACAGCCTGGAAATGTAAAAGTTGAAGGTGCATTCGTCCTGATTTTTCGCAACTAGATTATGTCAGACAAGAAAAGGCATTCGGAGTGAGTGGATGCCCAGATATGTATCCAAGGGGGCCAGAACCACCAAGAAAATTGTAAACAAGAGCTAATACAAACATGCACAGAAGCATCAGCCCGAGAGACAGAAATGATGTTAATAGCCATCGTAGAATATTATCACACCGTGACACATAATAGCAAGTGAAACGGAGCATAGTGAGGCATATGTATTAATGTGTAACCGCTGATGTCTAGTCCTTACGGCGTGCATGGAAAATCTGAAAGACGCATTTGCACAGAGAATGATGAATGTTGCAGATGAGCCAGCCGTATTACATCAGCTTAATTGAACCATTTTACAAGAGGAAGCACCACAGAACTTCGTTGTTTCCATCCTCTAGGTAGCACCATCTGTATCTTAGACAACAAAACAATTCATGACACCAAGATATAGTATGCATACGAAAGAAAATTGTGGCCACTATGAATAAGATCAAATATGCTCATGGAACTGAATAAGAAGCACTACATTGAACCAATGAATTACCAAATAGGAGCAAAATTGCTGCAAGATAAAAGCGAAGTAATGTCGCAAAAGGACACAACTGCGCACATTTGCATACTAATCTTGATCACATGTGCTGCAGCATCATTCCAACATCTCCAGATGAACAAGCAGCACCAAGAACAAGCGCAGGAGGCCCCCGAAAGGAAGGGAAGTAGTGAGCATCATACGATGAAGGATGGTCCAAAATCGAAGCGCATCCTGCGTATAGCATTCTCAACTGTGCCCCTGCTGGCAATCATGTATCCATCATGCGGCAAGCATATCTCCACCATGGTTGTTGTTGATCGTCCGCATCAAGAATATGAATTGACAGTCTGCAGTCGGTAGAGCGTGCTGTGGGTCGAACACAAAGATGGCGCCAGTGTTTGCAAGCAACGCAGCACCTTCCCTGCAACAGAGGAGAGAGAGAGAGAGAGAGCGTCGTCGCCATAGCTACAGCCTATGATCAAGAACGAGAAGGAGATGCACGCATTTCAATAACATCAAGAAAGACTACTTTAACTAACAAATCAAGAAAGTAAGAAAACATCACTAGCCATGATTGGCGACAGAAAGAGAGAGGAGTTTCATTATCTTAAAAGCCATATTTATATAAGAAAGTGGCCTTAAAGGCTCTTCACACTCAACCTTCTCCCAACCCTCTAAATGAACCTTAGATGTGCCCTAGCTAGTTGAAGAAAAGGTTAAGGGTCGAAGAAGAATTCTTTGATATATGCCGGTAACACGCCCCGGCGAATCTTATCCCAAATATCAAAGTGATCAACATCCTTGGGCAGTTCCAAGTTCGTTAGGAACACCCCTTGGTGGTACAAGTGAAGAACAACCAAATTCCGGTGGTAGTTTGGTGCTGTGCAGAAGCAGTTCGATAGTTTGCGGAGATAATCCGGTGCATTCCGGTGATAGTCCGGGACAGTCTGAAGATAGTACATTAATTTCTGGTTGTACTTCGGCACAGTGCGGTGACAGTTCAGCATTGTCCGGTGTTCGGTGATCCTTGGTGACAATTCGGTGATCTTCGGTGACAGTTTGGTATTATTCGGTGACAATTCGGTGATCTCCGGTGACAATTCGGTGATCTTCGATGATAGTGCGCTATTGTTTGGCAGAAATTTATTGCATTCACCATTGTTATGTGCAAGTTTAGCCAATTTCGACACTAAAGTTGAAAAAAGGCTTTTAGATTTTTAGCTAAGTAATCGGTTCAGAGACATCTTAGGACCGGAAAGTGGGCAAAGTGACCATACGGCCCAGGAACATCAAGAAATACTTCCCCAAAATTTAGGCAACATGAGTAGTTTGCAACGACAACAACAAGAGCAACACCAACAACAGTAGCAACAAATTATTCCACCGCCTCCGATACCAGCCAGAGTCACGCACACAAAATTTGGAGGTTTTTCGGGAGATGATCCTGATTCGCATGTGTGGACATTTGAAATTAATTACGCACTTTTGAATTACCCAGTAGACCTTGCTTATAAAGCCATTGTGTTCAAGTCAACTTTGGTTAATGAAGCTGCACGCTGGTTAACCGAGTATGACTTGAATCATTTCCGGTAGTACAACGACGTGAAGGATGCATTTCTGCAACGATTCTGGTTAAAGAAAAACCCAGCAGAAATTTTTGATTACCTGTAGAATAACAGGCAAAAGCCACACTAGAATGTACAAGACTATGCCACTCTATTTCGGACTCATTTACGACAGTTACCACCAGTGCATGCCAATTTACCAGACGACATCATTACTCAGTGGTTCATAAATGGATTAAATCCCCAACTGAAACAGATCATGATTATATGATGTCTGGGAGGAATGACTTTGGATGCCGTAATCGCTATGGCTTTACAGTTAGAAAATAAAGTGGGTGGATTTATTGAAGATTTAGAGTGGTTGAAGGCATCCAAGCATTCAAATGAGGATCCTCTGAAACAAATTTAATATACTGAATGTAACAATACAGGACACAACAGCTCAGCCTGCACTTTGAATCAAATGTATTGCGCCATCTGCCATACAACAGACCACACTACGGAGACCTATCCTTATAACGCAAAGGTACAGAGCAGAGCGACGCTCAATGCTATCATTCAGGAACAAGTTCAATCGGCCAGTCACTAGGTACCACCACAAATGAGGAATACTCCTTACCAAAGATACAAGACTTATAGAGGAGCACGGTCAACTAACTTTGGACAAACTCGGTGGAATGCAGGTCCATCAGGTGAAGGTGCATCTCCTCCACCACCTAAATGTCATTTTTGCAGTGAAATAGGGCATATCCGTAGGTACTGTAAAGATGCGGCTGAGTACGATAAAAGGAAAAAGGAATGACAACACTCGATGGCAAACATGGTGTACATTTCAGCAGTCGACATCCAAATAGCAGAGGTGCAAACACACTTGGGAAAGCAATTACAGCCAGCTGCGGAAATTTTTGACCCTGGAATTGGTGAACAACAGAAGGTGTTTACTAAAGCAAGCAAGTGGGTGACCTAGGAACAAACTGTTTTTCTTGACCTAGTTCCGTTGATGCAACAAAGCATACCGCAGGCAGTATCGGAAGGAAGAAAACTGAACCAAATAATACCAGAGTCCCCATCGGACTCTGTATCAAAAACAACAAAATTTGATCCGGTGTGGGATGTCTTATCCAAGGAGTCAATTACACTACCATTGGGACAATTATTGGCTTTGGTCCCTGGCATACGCCAAGAGTTCCAACAACACGTCAGTCCAGGACCCTCATGTGCTCCTTCGATAGCAACAATCCATCCCGAACTAGATCTTATGGTGGACCATACGGTGCCCTTGATTACGGTTTGGTATAAGAATCATAAAATAACCCAAATATTAATTGATGGAGGATCTGGAGTAAACATTGCAACAACTACACTTTGTCAACGGATGGGATGGACGCACATTGAACCTATCCAATTTTTTGTCTTCATAGTTGATCAATTCCGAGTTCATGCGGTTGGATTGGTGTGAGACATTCCTATTACTCTTCAAGGAACTGTATTTAAAATGACCTTCGTTGTTCTGGAATTACCAGAATCCAGTCTTGATTATAACCCGCTCTTTGGACGACCATGGTTAAAGCAAGCTAAGGTAGTCCAGGATTGGTCAACGCATGAATTGATTTTTAAATATAACCACCGGAAATATGTCGTTCCACTGGATGACATGAAGCCTTGTGACTTGCATGCATGACCATATGTAGCAAAACCTGTACACATGCTGGATGGTCTTTCAGATGATGAAGCGAAAGCTTTTCTTAAAGCCAACAAGGATATGATGGAGCTTGGAACTGTGGACTTACAAACGGTTGCAGATAACTGGAGTCTGGTGGCCTGTACGATAGTACCACTGATCGGTGAGCCAGAATCAAGTGCAACACCGACCTTGGATGATACTACGCTACAACAATTGCTTCAACCACTTGATGACTTTGCTATGCCTCAACAGTTCTACGTATCGAAAGACCAATTGGTTACCTGCAACTTGGGTGATGAAGCCAATCCGCGGCCAGTGAAGATCAAGGCGGGACTACCAGAGACCTTCCAAGATAACTTATTGCAATTACTACATGAATTCTCTGATGTATTTGCTTGGGATTACCGTGATATGAATGGGTTGGATCCGCGCATCTCTCAACACCGGGTTATGTTGAAACCAGATGCTCGGCCTATTAAACAACCAAGCTATAGAATGAATCCTCACTATGCGGCTCAGGTCAAAGCAGAATTGGATCGATTGCTGAAGGTTGGGTTTATTGTCCCCATCGAGCATGCAGAGTGGATTTCCCCCATTGTCATAGTCCCTAAGAAGAATAAGAAATTACGAATTTGTGTGGACTACCGGAAATTAAATGCAGCCACAGTACTTGATCCATTCCCTCTGCCGTTTCTGGACACAATGTTAGATGATGTGGCAAGCCGTGAGATGTACTCCTTTTTGGACGGATATAATGGTTATGACCAAGTACGAATGGTGGACCAGGACACTCTAAAGACAACATTTATAACCAATCGGGGCGTTTATGCATGTATAGTGATGTGGTTTGGTCTGCGAAATGCTCTAAGTACATTTCAGCGATGTATGCAGGAAGTTTTCTCTCCTTATCTAACTACATTCATGAGAGTTTACTTGGATGACTTCTCCTTATCCGGTGATACTTCGGCACATTTGTATCATTTATGGTGCTATTTTTCAAAGTGTCGAGAATACCGTTTGTGCTTAAACCCCAATAAATCTGTATTCTCTATATCTTGCAGCAAGTTGCTAGGGCACATTATCTGAAAACAGGGGATCCAAGTTGATCTAGATAAGGTAAAGGCAGTACTTAAGGCACCTGCTCCCAAGACACCCAAAGAAGTGATGCGCTTCTTGGGACAAATCCGGTGGCATGGGCGACGTTTGCGGTGGCTTGCTCATCTGGCCACACCACTCAATCGACTGATAACCAGTACTCCTCGCCAGTTTGAATGGACTGAAGCATGTCAGCTCTCTTTCGATCGATTGAAATCACTGTTAACGCATGCCCCTATTTTATAAGTGCCAAATTGGGAACTCCCATTTCACGTCTTTGTGGATGCGTCCGACATTGCAATTTGCAGCGTGTTGATGTAGCAAATGAAGAAATGGTTCCGACCAATGTATTATGTGAGTCCCAGATTAGCTCCGGTAGAGCGCAATTATTCAGTCACCGAACGTGAAGGTCTTGGATTAGTGTATTTGGTGAAGAAATTCCGGCATTATTTACTGGGACACCGTTTCACCTTCCACGTCGATCATGCAGCCTTGGTGTACCTTGTTTGCCAACAGCATCTGGGAGGACGGTTAGCAAGATGGGTATTGTTGCTCCAAGATTTTGATTATTAGGTAGTACATCGACCAAGGTCCGCACATGCGCTTGTTGACTTTTTATCTCGCTTAGATTTCGGTGAACTTCCAGAAGGAGTTGATGATACCACACCCGCTATTTATGCAACAGAGAGGGTACAGGATGATCAACATGAATTGCCGATAAAATCCTCCTATTATGACACTTTGATGCTTTTCTTGACTAGTGGATGTCCTCCCGGCATGACCTCTCCTACTGCTCGACAAAAACTTGGCCATGTATAGTCCACGATTTTGGCTAATTGTAGGGCATTTATATTATATGGGTCACTCAGGAGTGTTGTTAAGATGTGTTCCACCGCATGAAACTGCTTCAGTAATAAGAATGGCTCATTCTGCCCCAACTGACCTCTGACCTGACCCATTGGAAGATTCTGCAGAGTGGCTTATGGTGGCCTACTATGTACCATGATGTGACCACGTATGTGCGACAGTGCGATGCGTGTCCGCGTTCAGGTCAACCTTTACAGAGACATTTCTTTCCGCTCCAACCAATTTTGCCTCTCGAACCCTTTCAAAAATGGGGCTTGGATTTTATCGGATCGATTACACCTCTTGCGACACTTACCAGTAACAGATATATTCTTACATGCACGGATTACGCGACTCGGTGGGCCGAAGCTTGGGCTCTACGGTCAGCCACAACTGTTGCGGTCGCTAAATGTTTGATGAAAGATATTTTTCCATGCTATGGTTTACCCTTGGAGATTGTGACTGATCAAGGTACGCACTTTGCTAACACATTAATGCAAGTGCTTACTCACACCTTCTAGATTGTGCATAAGTTCAGTTCCCCCTACTTTCCACGAGCGAATGGCCTCGTCGAAAGCACCAACAAATCTCTGTAGAACATTTTCAAAGAAACTAATATTGGATTGCCCAGAGAGATGGAACCAATTCCTACGTGCGGCATTATGGGCTTACCGTACAACATATAAAGTGGCGACGGGCACAACTCCCTTCAAGTTGGCATATGGTTTGGAGGCGATTGCCCCTATGGAACTGGTGGTTCCTAGTCTACCTGTAGCTTTAGAGCAGAAGTTACTACCGGAAGAATCATTTCCTTTTCGATTGGATGCTTTACGATCTATGGATGAACAACGCCTCGAGAGTTTTCTGGTGCTGTAGGAAGTTCAACTCAGACAAGCAAGAACCCACGATCGTTTCCTTAAAATCCTCGTTTTTACAATAAACCAATTAGTGCTCTTTTATAACGCTAAATCTAATAGATCCGTCGAAAAGTTTAAATTGTGCTAGTTCGGTCCTTATCGCATTGCCAAACAAGTGGGACCAACCACGTTCCGATTATCAATGCTAAATGGTACCCTTCTCCCTAAGGCAATCAATGGATCGAAGCTTCATCCCTATTATCCATCGCCTTCATCCTCATGATGCTTGAGCGGTATTTTTACTTTTCACCCATTTTTTTCTCACTGTTTTGACTCAACGTTCTTTTCCTTTCTGTGCGATTTTGGTTGACCGACTGGCCATAATATTTCCATTTTCTTACCTAACCATGATTAGTAGCCGCCTTTTGTGTCTCCGATTATGTTAATGCATGCATGTCGCCAGTATGTCTGTATATTTCCAATACTGTGTTATGATTATGTTTCTTTCCGCATGATTCCTTCAGCATTTCTACTTAATCCTATTCTTCACGTTGTTTTCCACTATTGCGTCCTTGTGTGCTGTGAACTTTGTGTGACCTGTGCCTTTGTGTGTTTTTGTCTACGCCATGGAAGCTCTGGATAACATTGTCCCCTTCCGAGCTGGCCTCACTCTAGAAGTGAGCAAGTATCTGCGTGTCCGTGGCCTCCTCGCCTTCACTGCATTGCATTGGCATTCAGTGGAGTGCCATCCCTTCTTTGCACAAATAATCTCTGCCATTGCTGCTACGCCTGCTACAGAACAATGCTGGCCACTGGCATGTCTTAGCCCCCACGTCGTAGTTACCCTTAGTACCGTCGCTGAGGGATTCTATCTCCCTCATGAGGGTCTCGTCGATGGACCTCTTTTACCCATGGCTACCATGAAAGAACTCTTTCCCTGCCACTCATCCAATGAGTTTGCCATTTTATGTCATCCTGAACCGGAACGTACTACACTCCAATTCCTTGTCGCCGCCCTGAATATCCAAAAATGCACCTATGGCATTTCTCGCCCCTTTTACTGGATGATTGACACTGCAGCGAGAGAAGCTTTTCCCGACGCATTCATCGGGAATGCCAGCCCGTTACTAGGCAATTGGCCAAGCACGAGATACCCCATATTTGCTTGCCGAACCTGCTGGCTTTCCTCCTCTCGACAATTCAAGCCGCGCAACCTCCTCCAGTGCCTACGCTTCTATTACATGAGGAGTCTATGCAAATGATGGAGATTAATGATGATGCGGACCTTTTATAGTTCTTCCCAGGGAAACACTGCAAATTGAGCCCCTCCCATAGTAAGGCCTTGTCATCCTCCAATCCATAGGAGTCCGTGCTTGATACGGCCACGAAAACTGCACAAATCGCTGATCATCCACACCCGGAGCAGGAGACCACACAATAGGATGATTCGGCTCTTGTGGTAACAACCCTCGCTCTACTTCCTTCATCTCAAAATCCACTTTTACCCCCTTTCTCCATCCAAGCTTCCATTGCTGCCCAGCCTTCCCTCCTCTCCATGTCATTCAGCAGCCCATCCCCTTCCCTCCTCCTCCTCACCGGATTATTCCCCTCCCTCGTTGTCTTCCACTATTTTCGCTAACCCTTCTCAGCCCATCTCCACCTCTCTCATCCCTGATTCATTAGCCCAATTAGCTCAGATTGGCAATTATCTCATTCAGCTATCCACCCATCTTCCCCATCACCTCCAAGTGGCCCAACAATTTATCCAACAGCAGTACCAAGCCAAAGTGGATATGCTAGAAGCTGATATCGCGCCACTTCAGGAAGAAGTGCTTACCATTAAAGCTGAAGCCAGTTCTTATGAAGAACAGATTCGCCTTTTGCAAGCAGAATTGAAAGAAAAAGACGCCATCATTGCCGACCGTGATGATGAGATTTGTAGCTTGAAGCAGACGGTGATTGACAAAGAAGATGCCATGATAGCTTTGGGCAACCATCTCGAGACTACACGTGCAGATCTAGCTCTGGTGGAGCAGAAAGGACAAGAAATGGCAGACCTGGCTATGCAAGTCACCATTGAGTTAAAGACAATATCGAAAGAACTCTTCCAAAAAAGTCGCTCTTTGGAAGAAGAGATTGGCCAAAACATTCAATTGAAGAAGGAGATTGAAGCCATTCAGAAAGAAAGACAAGATTTTTACAAGATGATGCAGTTCCAGTCTCAACAACTCAAGCGCAAGGAAAAGCAGTTAGGGATTGAGGCTGAACGATTATCGCGGATTGATGCAGAAGTCACAGAAATGAAGTTACGTAGAGATGATGCTCTTGCCAATGGTTTTTATTTGCAAGAAGCCTTTTTGCAAAGCCAGGCTGACGCCTTAATCTCCCAAGTGATCGTTGCCAATTCGGTTAGAACTGATGAAAACTTGGTTGAGCCACAGATTTTGAAGGATATGTTAGATTCCTTGAAGCAGAAAATAGCCCGTACTTTTAAGTTAGCCCGTTCCATGTATATACAGGGCATTATAGATGAATCCTAACTTTTTTACTTATCATTTTGGGTTCGAGAGTGTGAGCCGCCAGAATGGAATTCATATAGTCTATAATGTAATTATGAAAAGTCGCACGCACACTAAAAGGGCGTAGCGCAAAACGATGTAACCTTTTTTTATTAATGAAAGAAGCACACATGAACAGAAGGTGGTCGACGCCGGACTGTTGGTCTGGGTGAATGCCTAAAGTGGAGCGTGTCGCCTTGTCTATATTTTGAGTATTCTAAGTATGCTCTAACTCTGTTCATTAAGTTCAGTAATTCGTTGAGTCTTTGATACAGTATTAAGTTAATCTGATATCGCAGTAAAGTGACGACGTTGCATGTTTATGCGTTTTGCGGTGAATGATGTTGTAATGCGATAGAACAGATAAGTAGTTGAAAGATAGTTTAACCCTGAACACTAAGTCGGTGTAGTAGCATATAAGTGAATCTGTAGATTTGGGAAAATACAAACAAGGCCTCTGTTTTACAGACCCTTAGCCATCCCAAGAACCCAGATTTGATAAATAGTTTAAAATACAAGTTTAACAACATCTAGTAGTAAACACTCAAGATAGGGAGGTAGTAAAAGCCGAGAAGTACCATATCATGGCAGGGAGTATGTACAAGCATACAGATCCAGGAATATTAGCTTGTTGTGTGGAAGAGAATGAGTATGCGAAGTAGTTGCAATTAGCACATGTAGGTGCATTAGAGCAACACTACTCGAGGCAAAGAACCCTACAGACACTAAGGAGACTTGGAGTGGATTGGCCTACTATGGAAGCAGATGTACATAAGATGTGTAAGGAATGCCCACTCTGTCGTTGTGGAGCACGCTACTCTGTACCAAGTATCTCTAGCACCAAATTGGAGTGAACCACTAGTAGCCTTCCTGGGACGAAAACATTCCCTCAAGACATGACTTTGGCTAGGCAAAGAAGTTTAGAACAAGAAGCCCTAGACTACTCACTCATTGGAGATAACTTATACAAGCGTGGCGAAGATGGTTACCTTAGATTATGTGTCCATGAGAGTGAGTATATTAAGATCTTGGAAACTGCTCACCAAGGTGTAGTAGGAGGACACTTTGGTCCAGATCGGGTGATTAAGGCAATCCTATTTGCAGGCTTGTGGTGGCCAACCCTTCACATGGATGCACATACCTACGTGAAGAGGTGTGATGTTTGTCAACGAACTCAGTATCCTATGCGCAAAGATGAGATGCCATTGAAACCTATGATGGGTGGACAAGCTTTCTCTAAGTGGGGAATAGACTTTGTAGGTCCTATTAATCCCCCAGGTAAGAGTTCCCATGTGGAGTACATCATCGTGGCCATAGACTATCTAACCAAGTGGGTAGAAGTGAAAGATACAACGAAGAATGATGCTTAAACGACAGCTAAGTTCCTATTTGAGAATGTGTTCACAAGATACCGGCTACCTATAGAGCTAGTAAGTGATAAAGGCACTCACTTCTTGAATGAAGTCATTGAAAATCTTCTTCAAGAATTCTTGGTGATACACAAGAAGTCTGCCCCCTATCATCCACAAGCTAATGGGCAAGCTGAAAGCACAAATAAGATTCTATGCAATGTGCTGACCAAACTAGTGAATAATAAATGCTCTGATTGGGACAAATAGCTACACCATGCTATTTGGGCATACAGAGTTGCCTACAAAACGGTACTCCAAGCCACACCCTTTCAGATGGTATTTGGCCAAAATGCAATGCTACCATTGGACACCTACATTGAAAGTAGCACAAGAGCATGATTGGACAGGCCATGAGCTCTCCTCTAGAATCTTTGACCTTGAACGACTAGGTGAAACAAGATTAAGAGATGCAACAAGAATCTATGCAGCCAAGAAAAGACAAAAAGCATATTTTGATGCACATGTGAAGGATAAGGGCTTGAAAGCAAGAGACTTAGTCCTAGTCTACACTTTGAAGCAACATGCACAAAAATTAGAGAAGAGAGGCTATGGACCAATGATTATCAATAGGATCTCCACAAGTGGAGCAGTTCAACTCGCCACTCTAGAAGGCGACATCCTACCAAGTTACATCAGTGGATGTAGAGTCAAGTTATATCAGGAACCCCTCACTGAGAAGATGTTAAATCAACTCAATACTGCAAAGAAACATAAAGAAGAGGAAAAGTGAATTCGAGAAGAAGCACAGGCAGAAGCATTGGAACGCATCCGAAGAATGAAATGGAGAAGACAGGGTAGAGGAGATCAGCCTAGGACAGATGCCTATGAAGCTCCAGGATATCATATGGCTATGTGTGAAGTATCAGGTGTAAGTTCCCATAGAATAATTGACTGAGGTCCTTTTGTAACCTTAGAGATAGGACAAGGAAAGAGTGCAAGGACTGTACGGGCCTTGATTCACTCATGTGCAGCCACTAGTGTTGTTAAACTCTCTTACTGTCAAAAATTGAACTTAAGTGTCAATCTTGTAGAAGCATACCTCGTGGGAGTGGAAGGTGTGGAAACCTCTTGCATGGGTGAGGTGGAACTTCCCCTCTACATTCAAGATGTTCTTATGAGAGTTAAGGTGTTAGTGTGTCAAGACAAGGACCTCACTGAGCCTCTTGTCTTGGGTCAAGATTGGATCTATGATCACGCAGTCAACCTAAACCTAAGAAGTGGACTTCTTCAAGTCTGGGTAAATAAGAACCGCATTACACTTGAGTTAGAAAATGAAGCACTCAAGGAACTAGGGAAGGCATAAACTCTTGGTCCTTCCAAGAGTACACATGGAGATGACGATGCTATTCTTGTCCAAAACTATGTGATGCAGAGGGATGATTGTCTCAACAAAGAAGTCAAGGATACGATGGAACTCCCTTCTTTCCAAAGGCCATAGTGATACGAAAACCAAAGATGGATCAAATGCAGAAGATGCAGATGACCTTATGCTCGAAGCCAAAAGAAAGTACGAAGCACGGTGTCTCAACCACCAAAACAAGTGTGGGTGTGAAAAGGGAACCAACCTGTGGTGGTCCAGTCACAACCACTAGCTCAACTTCATATTAGTGATCAACGACAGGACACTAATAAGAAGTCTTTCAAAAATTCTTCTACGAAAGTGAAGTCTATCTGGGTACCCAAGAAGTCGATGAAGGCTGACCCACAATCAAGACAAATTTGGGTGCCTAAGGCTTTCTTGCAGGCTCACATGGCCACACATAAACCACACCATGTACAACATGATTCACTCATGCGAACAGCTGATTCCCACTCTCATTTGTCACGCACAAACACCTATTCTTCCATGAGCACAGGTAGAATCACTTGTAAATGGGTCCTTAAAAAGCCTCATTTCCAAGTAGACCTTCTGATCAAGCCATCCAGAATCTCCAGAAAATCAAAAGAGAAAACCATCCACTGTGTGTGGCAACCCAAACCTTGTAATAAATCCCCCGACCCCAAATTGTAAATTCATCTCCACCTACTAACTACATCATCCTCACACTGCATCTTTCCACTTAGCTCATAGGACTATTCGTTCACTAACTACACACACAATCACCGAGCACTCACTCACATACTAACCTATCACTGATCTCATGTTAGTGTTGTAACGGGGACAAAAATTGTTCTATCTTGTCCATTACAATGTTAACACATGCTTCTATATTCTCACAGAACCAGCAAACAAGTAGTAACATGGAAAAAGCAAGAGGCACCAGTTCCCAGGCGGGGTCCAACACCCAAATAGTGGACATTGAAACTCTCCTCCTCGAACCACAAGTCACTGAGAAGCCTCAGGAACTCAAGGTAGTGCACGTCCTGCCAATTCAGGACCCTCTGTAGGGGCACGCATCATAAGTTTGCAAACATGCACACTGGTTCAGTGATGTCGCAGGTCCCCTAGGAGAGGGCACATACTTCTGGGAAGCTAAACTAGAACTTAATGGCAAGTAGGGAAGGTACCATTTCTTTACCCGTGAATTCGAAAAGTATCAGGATGCAGAAGTAATGAGATCGGTATGGATGAAAGCAGGTTTGGAGAGCTACTTTAGAGCACTCTTACCTAAGCCTGATTTTTTGCACTGTTCCTACCTGATAAGCACCATCACCCCTAGCAGAGCCAAAGGAGGAGATAGTACCTTTGTGCTACCCTCATTAACGCCAGGCTACGAGCTAAAAAGATTCAAACTTACCCTCAACTTAGTACGGGAGGCCCTGGACATGAAAGGTATGCATATTCCCACAGAGAAAGAAACATTGATTCCCAGAAGAATGAAGCACAAAGATCTCAACAAACTAAAGGATATGGTAGCTATGACACCGACCATCGCCCTCCACCTATGCATGATCATGCAACACTTCGCCTTCCCTGCTCAGGAACGCTTCACCATGCCACCTAAAAGAATATGGTTTAGCGTGTACTTGGCAGAGACAGAAAATCTCACAATCAATCTACCCCACTGGATCATTGATCAAATCCACTTAGCACATCAGCGCTGGAATAAGAAACATAAGAATGTACTTCATGGATGCTGTGCGCTAACAAGGATCATGTACATGTGCTTAGCTTATGATGTGCCTATTCAAAGAGCACTGGTGTGGTCCAAAGCTTAGGAATTCTAGAGACGGCCATCAACAACAGGACCACCATCTAAGAAAATGAGAGGATCAGTCCAAATACCGTGTGCCCAAGCAAGGGGTGCTACCCTCATACCAGAGGTGACACCACCGCAAACAAGACGCATTTGCCCATTTAGAATTCGCTTACCCAGGCTATGTGTAGAAGGGCCCAGTCTTGTTTTCCATGCAATTCCCTCTGACTTGGAGTTCCCACAAGGCTACACTCTAGACGATTTGAGAGATGAAGAAATTGCTAGGATGATTAATGAAGCTAATCTTGAGACGGAGGAAAATCCGATCAGGGGACCGCAACCAACCACAGGAACTTCTGCTGCTACCCAAATAGAAATAGTGGATGTAGACGAAGATGAAGAAGAGACTGATGAAGCGGAATCGAATGCAGAACACGACCAAGAGCATGAGGAAACTTCAGAACTAGCTGGTGTCCCAGCCTATACTGCACAGATAAAAAGATTGTATGAGACTATGAAAAGAGTACAAGAGCATCATAAGTTGTCACTAAAAATAGGGAAGATGCTAATGAGTCAAATGTTAGGAGAAGAAGGGGTGGACGAACAATTTATTGAATCACTGAACCTGCACGCACATGCACTTGGCTTGGATGAAGCCATACATTCAGCTCTCGCCTACATTCATCGCTTTGAGCAACGAGTGCCTACCCACCCCCTTCGCTCAAGAAAGCAAATTCACATAGAAGTATCGGCACCAAGGGATGCCACACAGACGGAAGAACATCATGAGGCACCACCATCACCACACTCCTCACCTCTCACTGCAAAATTCACTTCTCCCCATGACATGACCAGCATCATTATATATAAATAATATGTTTTCTACATTACATCAATGTGTATATCAGCTCCAGAGCGAATACCAGACCCTAGAAGATCGCCATTGCCAAATCACTACGGACCACCAACAATTATAGAAGCGGCTTGCAGCCCTAGAAGAAGAGAACGTCGACCTAAATCAATGTTACACTACGCTCGAACACACCCATCAAACCCTATTGGAAGCTCCCCAACAATCATAATCGTTTGAAGTTAAGAAGTTAACAGCATTACTTGAACTTTATCAGTCCGAGAACGTCAAAGTCCGACGTAATCTGACATTATTAAGGAAGCACATGGCCATGGCTCTACAAGAAAATAAATGAATTCAAAAGCAGAACGAAGAAAACCTAGAGGCAACAATGGAAGGCTCCCCTCATGAGATCAACCCAGAAAAGTTTAAGGCAGTCCCTTCGGAGACTATGAAAACAATCCTGGAAAGCTATGCTGATCTGCTAGAAGCACATGATGAATTGGGCAAAGAACAGGATACACTAATGCACTGAGAGAACAGATCAATGAGTTGCAAAGCAAGTTACTTCAGTATGAATGACAGCCCTCCCCAGTCATAGAGCCAGAACCAGAAGAATTGGTACCCATAGAAGTAGACGAGTCATACGAGGAGCCCTATGTTCCTATGCCAATGTCGGGTGGACAACAAACCTCTGAAGGATTGGATACACTTGAGGTAGAATCCCCAGAATGGTTGCAGACACTCGAGAAAACGACCAACACGCACGATGATCGAGTTATGGTACGAATTCAGACAATGTCTAAGATTGAGGACACTATTATCAAATCAGAATATTTCTGATGCATGTCTCATCACAGATGGATAGGCACAAATGACGATCAATATGTGCCCTATTGTGTGCTTTTAGCCGATTATAACGCATAAATTCAATGACGATGTGGCAAGGCTCCAACCTTCGCCACTCAATTCGGCTCCGATGATATACCTAAAAGCGCCACACAAGGATCCATTTTCCAACCTACCTGGCGGCTACCTCTCCTCGAAACTTATCTAGAAATGGTTCATACATGGAATAATATGACACTATTCATCAAGTACAATCCATGTTATGCCGTTGTCCTCAGAAGATGCACATGGCCAAATTTTGCCATCACTATAAAGAATGTTAAAGGCTATGCAAAATGGTTAAATTACGTATACCTAGCACCACCACGAGGACCGGCTACAGTGGCATACATGATCTCTACCATCCGTCACTAGGGAGTTAGGCTGCGAAACATACCAGATGTGATGGCCCAAATGTGTATGAAGATATTTGAATTAATGTTGGTCACATTCAAAACTTTCAAAAACATTAAAGGCCAACATTTCTCAGGAGTCGGCTTCACTACAGGCAACCTAGACTTGGTGTATGACATGAGCACAACCCCCTAAATTAATGTAATATATGCCTGGCATGGAAGAATAAAGTACCTCCCAACATGCTATAAACAAACTTTCGAGGAGATGTTTGTCACAGGGTTCTGGGAATATCACTCTGAAATATTCGTACCTAGACCCTCACATCTCC
Source organism: Ceratopteris richardii (assembly GCA_020310875.1). Taxonomy (NCBI): domain Eukaryota; kingdom Viridiplantae; phylum Streptophyta; class Polypodiopsida; order Polypodiales; family Pteridaceae; genus Ceratopteris; species Ceratopteris richardii. Next base: position 160,484,844 of record CM035407.1, read on the forward strand.
TCCAACTTTTTGCTGTGGAGAGGACCTTACACTCCAAGCAATTGCGGTTGCCACATCCGGACGTTCCAGGGGTCGTAGATTGGGATGCTTTATTAACAGACTTAGCACGGGGCCTGCGGCTGGAAGAACATCACCTAGCTTCAGATGTGGTTGAATATTATGTCAAACGCTCAGCCCAACAAGGGTCAGTCAGAGACAAGACACATGAGAGAGGGGGGGTGTTGGTAGCAGCCAGGGCACCCAAGGACCCACAAGGCAAGGAAGCCAAAGAAGGGAGTTAGAGCAAGGAACAAGCAGGCAAAGCAGTCAATGCAGATCTGGTAGATAGGCCCTATAATTTTTCCATGAAACAATATGTCCCAAATAGTGATCTTAGTCACTTCACATCATTGTAAATACCATTTCTAATTATTCCTACTCCATTTTGTGCAAGCCGAGGAGTGCTTGAGCTTGAGGAGTACTAGTAGTATTTATGCACCAATTTTCATAATTTTCAAAGCTCCTTTGAGCCTCCAAAATAGCCCTAGAACCTAATTTTTAACTAGGCCGAACACTAGGTCTGAATAGGACCAAAGCTAGTCAAAAACTATAAATAGAGCTAGAGAGCTCATTTTTGAGGTTAGCATGTTGTAGATTTGAACTTGTATGAGACTTTTTGAGTAATCTAAAGAACTCCATTGTTTCTCTCTTTGTCTTGCCTTGTGTGCGTGTGTGTGTGTATGTGTGTGCATGCTTGTGTGCTTCTCACTCACACACTTGTGCCATCACTTGTTCGAGGTCTTCATACCATCCTCATGTCTTCCCGGATTGACATTAAAGGAGGTGCTACTCATCACTGAGCTACACCATTGCTATGGATTCTTTATCCTTTACCATTTGTAAAAGTCAAATTGACTTGGAGGAATATTTGTAAATGCCGCTAAACTCGTGGAGTTAGTTAGAATGAAAAAACTATGACTTCATTTGGAGAGAATATCTCCTAGATTAGGGGATCACTTTTTAGAGCCAGCCAAATTTGAATTCAAATTCAAGTTTTAAGTTAGCTTCTATAAAAACAAGTTGTAAAATCTCGCGATGAGTCCCTCTCCAATTCTGAGCCTTTAGTTGATCACATTGTAGAGAGTGTGTGGCTCACTTCATAGCCCACACTTCTCACTATCATTGGGCATTGATTATCATTCATTACTTGAATCATCTCCAAAGTACATATGCACTTATTAAGTTTCATTGGAGAGCTAAAAGGGCCTACAACTCAACTCTGAAGTGAAAGAGGATAGGTACCAAGCAAAGATTAGCAGTACCAACTCATTTCTTGGAGTGTCCATCCATCTCTCCCAACAGTTTTATCAGAGCAAAGCTAAGGTAAAATGAGAGATGGTTTTCCTTCTTTCATTGATAAATTGGACAGGAACAACTACCAAGCATGGTCCTTGAAGATGAATACATACTTCTAAGGAAGGAGTCTCTATGGATACATCTTAGGAGATGAGGAGATGCCCATTTTCAAAAGCAAAGGACAACCTACAAGAGAGGAGCATGAAAGATTCAGTTCATGGTGTGCAAAAGATGCATTAGCAAGGTCATACTTACTTAGCTCTATCTCTGATTTTTTTCTTCCACACATTAGGAACTGTACGACATCCCAAGAGACTTGGGAGATATTGTCATCATATTTTTCTTCCAACACAAGGGCTAGGAAGAATCAATTGTGGATTGAGTTTACCACTCAAAGAAAGCAACCCAAGCAAGGCATCTCAGAGTATGTGACCAAAGTCAAGGATGTGGCTGACCAATTAGCAAGCATAGGAGAGGAGATTTAAGAGGAGCAAATTGTGAGACAGGTAATCAATTGTATTAAGGAAGATGACAAGTGGGAGAGCTTCACAAATGCTATGGATTTGTACATGGACATGTAGATTCCAGATCTTACCACACTCATGGGGCAACTCTTTACCCATGAAGCCAAGCTCAACAAGAATGGAGATTCATCAAGAGGTAATAACTCTTCTGCTCTATACACAGGTAAATGCAAGTCTAAAGAGAAAGGAAAAAGAAAAAAGATTGAGGATGAAGGTACAACCTCTCAAGCCAACTATGCAGGGAGAGGTAGAAACTCAAGAGGTAGGGGCAGAGGAGGTAAGCAAGGTAGGCGGAGATATTTCAACTCTTCCCCATGTAATATTTGTGGTTTATCAAGTCACACTACAGATGAGTGGTATGGAAACTTCAAGAATCAAAGAGGTAGAGGTTTTTAAAGAGGTGCCTACACACAATCAAGAGGAAGATTCAACCATCATCAAGGCTACAATAACAAATACAACAACAATTACAATAACAACTACCAAGGAGGCTACAAATCAAGGAAAGACTACAAAAATTATACAGAGGAACAAGAGGATTCCCTTCTCATTATGAATATGACTTCAAACCAAGGTATGAATGATGAACATCTCTTCTACATTGGCTCAAGATGCTCAAACCATGTGGCAGTCAATGTAGCTCTTCTCTTTGACCTTGAGTAACCTAAGGGAAAGCACCAAGTACAAATAGGTGATGACACCAAGCACTCAACGATCAAGGTAGGAAATGTTAAAACCTCTGATGGAAATAGAAATGTGTTGATCAGGGTTCTAGATGTACCTACAATCACCAAGAACTTGTGGCAATGGAGCATTTGTGGAGGATCCCCAACATGGATTCAAGAGAAATGCCAAGGGAGAAAAGATAGGTAGGTTATTTACATTTGAACTTGAAGGTACAGAGAATATTGCACTTTATAACTACAAAGATCAAACATTGTCAGAGCTTCAAATTTGACATAAGAGATTAGGACATATTGGTGAATGGACCTTAAAGCAAATATGTAGAGATCAATGTGTGCTTGGGATATCTAATGTATCCAAGCAACACATGATCTATAAATGTGGTGCTTATCAATTTGGAAAATCTCACAGGTTACCCTTCTCCAAGAAAGGCTACATGCGTGAGGATTACTTGGAGCTTGTCCATACAGATGTATGGGGACCAAGTAAGGATCCCTTAATTTTTGGATCAAGGTATTATGTATCTTTCATTGATGATTTCAGTGGATGGACTATCTTATATTTTATGAAGCACAAAGATGAAGTATTCAGTTGCTTTAAGAAGTATCTTGCACTTGTGGAAAACCAAACAGGAAGAAGCCTTAAGAGACTAAGGTCAGATGGAGGAGATGAGTACTTCTCAAATGAGTTTGATGCATTCTTGCAGGATAGAGGAATCAAAAGGGAAATCACAACAAGGTATACCCCTGAGAAAAATGGAGTGGCAGAGAGGAGAAATAGGTTAATTGTTGAAACAACTAGGTCAATGCTAAATGAGAAAAAATTACCTAATTACTTATGGGAAAAAAGTGTATCTATTGCCACTTATTTTGTAAACAGGTTGCCATCAAAATCTCTTGATGGTATGACCCCATATGAAGCATGGCATGGTAGAAGACCTTCACTTGATCATTGCAGGATCTTTGGATGTGTTGCTTATGTGCATATCCCATCTCAAATCAGAGGTAAGCTAGACCCTAAGGTAGAGAAGTGCATTTTCATAGGGTATGACTTGAATCAGAAAGGATATAGGTTTTATAACCCATCTAACAAGGGATTAATGGTCAGTAGAGATGTTTTCTTTGATGAGAATGATTCTTGGTTTGAAAGTGAATGCAAGAAAGTAAAGTTGCCTTATGACTTGGAGGAGGAGTTTCCAAGCCTCACCAAGGAGGAGCAAGACCAGATTGAAGACATCAAATCAGATGATGAGGACATCATCAACTAGAAGAATTCAAGGCTTGGAAATCCAAAGGCAAATTCAAGACGAAGAAGTTAGAGGACATAACTGAATCTTCCAACCAAGCAATCAGAAGATCACAAAGGGAGAGCAAGAAGCCAATCAGATATGTATATGACGCTTCAATAGTTACTAAGCATTCTATTTATCTTCCAAAGACCTATCACTTGAAGAGCCATCATCATATGAAGAGGCAAAGACCAAGACAGAATAGAAGGAAGCTATGGATGAAGAAATTGAAGCACTCAAGGAGAATGATACTTGGGAGCTAGTGGCAAAGAAGGAGTTTATGAAGGTAATTGGTTCTAGATGGATCTATAAGATCAAGAGAAATTATGATGGATCAATAAGTAGGTACAAAGCTAGACCTATGGCTAAGGGTTTTGCCCAAACCCAAGGATTTGACTATGAAGAAACCTTCTCACCTATGGCCAAAATGGCAACCATTAGGGTATTGGTAAGTGTGGCTGCATCAAAGAATTGGAACATGTACCAATTGGATGTAAAAAATGCATTTCTTAATGGCTGGATTTCAGAGGAGGTTTACATGGCTCAACCTCCTAGCTAGGAGGACCCAAACAAGGTAAATCATGTGTGTAAACTGAACAAAGCTCTTTATGGATTGAAGTAGGCACCTAGGGCATGGAACCAAAGGTTTACTACATACCTTCAAGATCAAGGATTCATCATGAGTAAAGCAAAAAATTCTCTGTTTGTTAAGAGAAGTAATTCAGAGGTGATATACCTATGTGTGTATGTTGATGATATCATACTTATAGGTAATGATGCCAATGGCATCAAGCAGATCAAGAATCAAATGGTGCAGGAGTTCAAAATAAGTGATCTAGGGTTAGTAATGTATTTTCTTGGACTTGAGTTAGTCTATACTAACTTTAGAATTTATATCACTCAAAGAAAGTATGTGTAGGACATGTTGAGGAAGTTTCACTTACAGGATGCCAAGATAGCAAGCACTCCTATGGAGGTAAACCAAAAATGAAGTGCTCATGAAGGTGATGTGCTTGAAAATATTGTAGGATACCAAAGCAAAGTGGGAAGCCTAAACTATGTTGCATTAACAAGGATTGATATTACGTATGGAGTGAGTGTCGTAAGTCAATTTATGCACAAAACTAGAGCACCTCACTTGGAAGCTGGCAAGAGGATTTTGAAGTACCTTAAGGGCACTCAAAATCAAGGTTTATGCTTTCCTTACACTTCAAATTTGGACATCAAAATATACTCAGATGCAGATTGGGCAGGTTGCAAAGATGATAGAAGGAGTACATCAGGTTATCTCTCTTTTGCAGGTGACAAACCTATTTCATGGTCTTCCAAGAAGCAACCTATTGTTTGCTTTAACTTCAATAGAGGCTGAATATAGAGGACTAGCCAATGCTACTCAAGAAGCAATATGGATTAGATTGCTATATGGAGACTTGGGATTACATGCTAATTCTCCAATGATTTTTGGAGATAATACAAGCTCCTTACATCTTGCAGCAAATCCTATCTATCATGCTAGGACCAAGCATATAGAGGTCCACTATAATTATGTGAGAGAGAAGCTATTCAACAAGGAAATTAAGTTGGCATATTTATCAACTAATATGCAATGTGCAGAATTATTGACCAAAGCACTTGATGGTACTAGACTTTGCAGGTTCAAAGCTATGATTGGATTGCAAGAGGATTGTAAGTTGTTCTCGTCCTGCTTATCGCTCATAAGCTGACTCATTCCATCTGCGTTTGCCATTTTTGCAACAATTCACAACACTGCAAAACACTACAAGCAGCACTTCTGCTTGAACACTGTTGCACTATGACGTGACAGTTCGATCTCAGAAAAACACAATTCTCGTGTATCAACAGTACATGGAATCACTTGAAATTCTGGATCTGGAATATATGAGTGTCGCCAAACACAACACAAGTTACAATTTTTGAAATTGACCTGGTTTTTCTGTGGGCCCCACCTTGCGGGCTCGAAACGGAGGTCGAGATGGCTCTGAAACTTCACGGCGATTTTCGTAGCAAACGGAGGCCGTTTGTGAAATCGCGTTTTCTCCATGCCTTGCCGCGTAGTCTTCACCATCGCCTTCTCCACGAGCTCTCTACAGCCACGCTGGCTCTGATACCATGTCACGAGGAAGGAGATAAGGAAGAGAGCTCACACACACACTCTCACTCTCAAGGAGAAGCACACACATAGATTGAGGCAAGGAAGAATGATCTTCTTCTTCTTCTTCTTCTCTTACATAAAAGGAATGTACAAGAATGACCTAAAAACCAAGAATACAACAAGTGCAATATATAAAGATCAGTACATAAGGAAAAACCTAATATCCGCGAATGAGTGAGCTGGCAAGAAACAAATGTGCCATCACTCTCGGTAGATAAATCTAATAAAGCTCAATGGAGTATCCCTGACATATATCGGTATGACCACTATACATGTCAGAGAAACGAAAAACTCGTACATGTCATCTTGGATCATCACATGTTGAGCTTGATATCTCAACAAGAATGTCACCTCGTCCATTGAGCTATGCCATCATCTGAGCCCATCGACATGATCGATTAGATGCAAGAATCATGTCACCATGCACACGTCAACAACAGCCATTGGTTGCGCACAGTTGAACATTCAATCCAAGCCATGGTGGATGCCGTGAAGGGTCAGCATGTTGTGGCATGAGATGCACGTGATCTCCTTCACAATAGAATCATCACCTGTTGCCATCATTGCATCACACCATTTGATAGTTGATTCACCAAAAAGATCGATGAGAAGGATGATAACACACGAATGTCGAGATAGCTAGCTAGAGGATAGATGCGCTCTTTATTCATTAACCAAAATGATTACATATAAAGCTTTTTAGGGGGAGGTTCACACCCCTTTACATCTCCTTCTCACCCTTGAATTATACCCTTATAATAGGGATTTTATTATGCTATTGACACCTCCAACTGTTGGAGTTAGATGTCTACGGAAGCACGCGAACAACACAAGGAAGAAGAAGAAGCTTGGAGCACAACACACAATACTAAATATATTACTAGAGAATTTACAAAGATAAGTAGCCCATTAGGGCAATAGGCATATATACAAGCTGAGGGAAAAAAACCTCCTAAAGAGGGAAAAAAGTGCCCCGGTAGTCCTAGTGTGTTCACATACATCACTACCTAAATATATCAACAAATACCCCCTGGGAGTGATGCAGTGAACAAGGAGCTGGCACTCATGTATAAGGAAGTGCCAAGCTATGTGGAAATCACTCCACAAAAGGAAGTAAGCCCAAAGCTTTGTGGAAAGCTTCAAACTTCTCCCTAGGCAGAGCCTTCGTGAAAAGGTCTGCTATGTTCTCCTGCGTGGGCACATATGCCAAGCTAATCTCCCCAGCAGAGAACCTCTCCCTGACATAGTGATAATGCACCTCAATGTGCTTAGTGCGAGCATGGAACACAAGGTTCCTCGCAACTGCCAATGCGCTCTGACTGTCAATGAAGATGGTGGTGGCAGAAGACTGGCCAACACCCAAATCAGCCATAAGGCGTCTGAGCCACACACACTCAACAGTCGCTGTGAAAGCTGCCCTATACTCAGCCTCACAACTGGAAGTGGCCACAGTAGGCTGCTTCTTGCTCAACCAAGATATACATGAGCTACCAAGCATGAAGCAAAAACCACTGGTGACACACGAGTGTCATAGCAACCAGCCCAATCTGAGTCAGAAAAAGCATGCAAATATGGCGGTAGTGATCCCCCCTTGGGATAAAACAACCCAAGTAGGCGAGTACCACTCAAGTAGCGAAAGATGCGCTTGACCGCCTTCCAATGCGTGACTCCTGGGCAATGCATAAACCTGCTCATCTGTGAGACAGCAAACTCAATATCTGGTCGAGTAATGCATAAATAAATCAAGCATCTAACAGCCTGCTGATAGAGAACAGCATCAAATGCATCTCCAGCATCATGAAGACTCAATCGTAAACCTGTCTCCATAGGAGTAGCAATAGCCTTACAGTCTTCAAGGCCAAAACGCTGCAATAATGTGTCAATATATTTCGTTTGACACAAAGCCATTCCATCATCAACTTGCATAAACTGAATGCCCAAATAGTGATGCAAATGCCCCAAATCAGACATCTCAAATGAGGCATGCAAATCAGCCTTGAAATCAGCAATATGCTTCTCAATAGGACCAGTGAGCAGCATGTCGTCAACATAGACAACAATGATCAGAAGCACGTCATTAGCACGCTTAACATATAAGGTGCTTTCAGTTGGACTGTTCTCAAAACCATGTGCAACCAGATAGGCATGTATCTTCTCATACCAAGCACGTGATGCTTGCTTTAAACCATATAATGCCTTCTTTAACCTGCACACTTGGTTCTCATGCCCTTTCTGCACAAAGCCACGGGGCTGAAAAACATACACTTCTTCATGCAAGTCACCATTCAGAAATGCTCTTTTAATGTCCAACTGATGTACATTCCAACCACGATGGGCTGCAAGTGCACAAATGCTCCGAACAGTAGTCATACGGCATGTAGGTGCAAAGGTCTCATCAAAATCAATGCCTCTTTCCTGTGCATAACCCTTTGCAACAAGCCTAGTCTTATACCTGTCAACTGTACCATCAGGTTTACGCTTCAGCTTGTATCGCCACTTAGTGCCAATGGCCTTCTTGCCTGGAGGCAAGTCACATAAAGACCATGTACCATTCTTCATTATAGCATCATATTCAGATTGCATAGCAGCCATCCAATTTTCTGAATTCTGTGCTTCATCAAAAGAAATAGGCTCATTCTCATCACAGAGACTAGATGCAGCCATAACATAGCAATCTGATGCAAAGGAGGCACTATGAGAGCCTGAACAAGTACGATATGACAAAGGTGCATCTAATTTGCTGTCATGCAAAGTCTGCACCAACCATTTTGGCATAGTTTTTGCCTCCTCAATATCAGCTCGCTCATCAACAAGTGCATCATGTAAATCTGCATCAAAAATGGAATGATCTGCATCATCATATGAAACCTGCAAAGGCTGAGAAGTTGCCTCATTAGGACCAGCACTAGACTGCCCACCTGTAAAAAGAGGCATCAAAGTATCATACATGTCTTTAGAGCTAACAGATGTCTCCTTAGTACATGAAAGCAATGGCTGAACAACATCTTCCACAAATACAACATCACGGCTAACCAGAATGCGTTTAGTTTGTGGATGATACAGACGATAGCCTTTACTTTCAGAACTGTACCCAACAAAAATACATTTTACTGCCTTATCATCCAATTTTCTGCGATGTTGTTCAGGCACTAGTGCATATGCCAAACAACCAAAAACACGCAGATGAGCAACAGATGGCTTGCGTTCATGCCAAGCCTCATATGGAGTGATAGATTGCAGCGCTTTAGTGGGACACCTGTTCAGTACATATGCTGCACACATGACAGCCTCAAGCCAGAAACTATGTGGTAAAGCCTGACTCTTGACCATGCACCTCACCATCTCCATGAGTGACCTGTTCTTTCGTTCAGCAACTCCATTCTGTTGAGGTGTATACGGCACTGTACACTCGTGTTTTATCCCACGTTCAGCCAGAAATGCATTAAAATCTGAAGACATATATTCCCCCCCTCGATCAGAACGGAGGGTGCCCATTTTACATGCTGACAGATTTTCAGCCAAAACCAAAAACTGTTTGAAGCACATGAACACTTCGGACTTTGCTTTGAGTGGATATACCCATGCATGCCTGGAAAAATCATCAATGAAAGTCACGAAGTAAAGGTAATTTCCAAAAGAGGGTGTCTGCATAGGACCACAGACATCACTATGTACAAGCTACAATTTCTACGTAGCCCGAATTGAACCATCTTTTGGAAAGGAGGAACGCTGCATTTTGCCCAAAATACAGCCTTCACAAACATGTTTTCCAGGTGCCTTAAGTTTGGGCAAAGAGGACACCATTTCAGATTTCTGTAGGCATAGCAAACTAGCAAAATTCAGATGACCAAAGCGTGCATGCCAAAGCTTTGCATCTGACTTAGCCTGAGAATCATTTACTGCACATGCCAAATCATTTACAGATCTTTCATAGTCTATGAGCTTATACAACCCACGACATAAAATGCCAGAAGCAATAATCACATCGCCATTTGACAGATCATGAATTGTACACCTGTCATCAACAAATTTCACAACCAAGCCAATCTTGGCTAATGCAGAAACTGATAACAGGTTCTTTTTGATCCCTGGCACAAATAAAGCATCTGACAAAGTGAAAGAACTACCATCAGCTGTAGTCAGAATGATCTTACCAACTCCCATAACAGGATAAGAGGAGTTGTTGGCACATGTAACAGTATTCCCTGTAGGGGCAGGCTCGAGTGAAGAGAAGAAACTACGCTGCGAGGTAATATGTTTGGTTGCCCCACTGTCAAAATACCAAACATCTGAGTCTACTGTAGACATGCACTGATCATGAGAAGATGGGTCAAAACTACAGACAGTAGGAAACACCCATTCTTCTTCCTACACAAGATTTGCAGACTCTATTTTTGGTGTAGAGGCCTCTGCAACAACCATTCCAGCCTCTTTCTTCTTTGCCTCTTTAGCAGCCAGTTTTGGACAATTCTTTATGATATGATCATTTCCTTTACAGTGCTTGCAAAACAATTTCTGCTTTTCTGATTTCTTCTCATCTTTATCCTGGTTCTTCGATTGTGCAGCATTTGCAGATTTCTGCTTACTAGTAGAAGAGCCCCATTTTCCTTTGCCCTTCTGACTAGCCAGGAAAGCTTGATCTGCAACTCGCATAATGGACCTGTTTTGCCTGGACTGATCTTCCTGCAACAGAACAGAGACTAACTCCTCAAATGATAAGGCATTTGGATTGCCTTTCATCATCAACCGAAGAGTAGAAGCAAAACTCTGATATGAGTCAGGAAGACCATTCAAAACGGTCTGCACAAGTGAGCTATTTGGTATAACCTCATCAACAGAAATCAATTGTTCCTTCAAATCTTTGATCTTTGTTAGGAAATTGTCCATAGAATCACCTTCATTCATGTGCTCACTCTCCAACTGTTTTCGGAGGTAAGCAACACGAGCCTCATTCCTAGCTTGGTACAATGTGGTAAGTGTATCCCAAGCATCCTTTGCTGTTCTGCAAGAGCGAATGTGAGGAATAATGGCACGTTTGACAGACAAAGCTATCAATGTATGTGCCTGGGCATCTCTGCTATCCCAGCGAATCTGCTCTGCAGTAGGTGCAATAGAAACAGCAACACAAACAGGAATCTGCACAATATCATCTTCGACACCATCTTCATCAGCTCCAGCACCTCCAGCACCTGTATTTGGAGTACCAGTAGTTGCAGGTGTAACAGGACGTCTTTCAACACCCTGCACAATGTTCCACAGTCCTTTTGCAACCAATACATGTCGCATCATATAAGCCCATAATGGGTAGTTGGTACCATCCAACTTATCCTCAATAGCCAACATACGGAATACATCACTGCTTTCAGCCATGGCCGGTTACTAAAATACCTTGATGCAGAAAATTGACTGTATCTCAAAAAGTTGAACGGAACTGCCCAGACGAGTTCTGCTAGACCTGTAGCAGACTTTGAGACGCTTAAACTGGCGAACAGAAACTGGTATATACCTCTGGCACAAAAAGATGAAATAGCCTGCACAAGCGCTGTGATAGTGCGTTCGGAGGCCGAAACGAGCTCAGATCGTGATTTCGGCACCAGAAAGCAAAGTTGTTTTGATCTCTCAAACACCCTGAGTATGCTCACCAAATTTCATGTGAATTTGAGACTGCAAACGGAGGAGTGTCGACGACGCCCTAGATGAAGCGACGACCTGCTCTGATACCAATTGTTGGAGTTAGACGTCTGCGGAAGCATGCGAACAACACAAGGAAGAAGAAGAAGCTTGGAGCACACCACACAATACTAAATGTATTACTAGAGAATGTACAAAGATAAGTAGCCCATTAGGGCAATAGGCGTATATACAAGCTGAGGGAAAAAAACCTCCTAAAGAGGGAAAAAAGTGCCCCGGCGGTCCTAGTGTGTTCACACACATCACTACCTAAATATATCAACACCAATCATGTGTAGAGTGAGAGTGAAAACATGCCACCTAACAGTTGATTTGGTTATTGGTTTGTTTTTTGCAACCACCATCTTCACTAACAATCAGAGCAGATGGCAGTTGCGAGGAACCCTATGTTCCATGCTTGCACTAAGCACATTGAGGTGCACTATCATTATGTCAAGGAGAGGTTCTCTCCTCGGGAGATCAATTTGGCTTATGTGCCCACATAGGATAATGTGGTAGACCTTTTAACAAAGGTTCTACCTAAGGAGAAGATTGAAGCTTTTTGCAAAGCTTTGGGCTCTTTCTGAAATAGCTAGGAAATTCCTTATGTGCTAGCTCCTTGTTCACCACATCACTCCTAGGGGGGATTTGTTGATATATTTTGGTAGCAATAAGTGTGAACACACTTAGGACCATCCGGGCACTTTTTCCCTTGTTAGGAGGGTTTTTTTCCTCGGCTTGTATATATGCCTATAACCTTAATGGGCTACTTATCTTTGTACATTCTCTTGATAATATATTCAATATTGTGCTGTGCTCTAAGCTTCTTCTTCCTTGTGCTATTTTGTACTTACATAGGCCTCGAACTCCAACATAGTGATTCCCTTAGATCGCTTCTCAAAGATCTCATGTCCAAATATGATGTTAAAGGGATACTTTTTTCCCAATGAAGATGTGCCTCTAGGTCTCAAATGTTTGTTGACGACACTGTAATACTATTATGAGGGTTGATGAAAATTTTTCCTTCTGCTTTCTTGAGTGTTTGGATCTTTTTTGAATTGCTAGTGGATCCATTGTTAATCATAGGAAAACTCCCTTCAAGGCTTACAATGATATGATTCTTGCTTACATGATAAGTAAAGTCTGTGAAATTACTAAAAATGGGGAAATATTTAGATTTCCCTAATTCCTATGGGTTTCCAAGTTTCTCTCAATCAAATATGCAAGTTAGTGATGAACAAATTTAGAGACAAAATATTTAATTGGTTTTCCCTTCAAAGTACCATTAGCCATATGGTGTTTTTCTTGAATGATAATATCCTACCTTGCTTGACCTATTTCTTGTCTTGTTGGAATCTGACTAAGAAGCATATACTCAAGTAATTTTTGTATCCAAAAGATTCTTTTTTTTTATTTTTTTTTGGGGGGGTGATGCCCACTCTAACAAAATTGCTAAAGTGGCTTGGCAGATTTGCTACCTCCCCAAGAGAGATGGCCTTGGCATTAATTATCCTTCCAAGATGGCCATCAAAATGTGAGATAAGTGGATTATTAGAGCTATACACTCCATGATTAATGGGCTTATCTCATCAAAAGAAAAGTTCATTTGTTTTCGTTAAAGGATTTTAAATCTTAGACTAGCCATTTTTGTAAGATATAATTGTTTCTCCTCCAATTTTTAACCCTACTGGGAGAAGTCTCAGCTACACGATGTGGAATGCTTGGATGGAAGTCAAAAGGGTTTATATCCGTTCCAGGGACTTTATTTCTAACAATGCATTTTATTTGTAGGAATCTGTTTAGAGTGGTTGGATTTCTCTACTAAAAAATGGTAACATGGGCATTAAAGAACACAAATTATTTAAACATGGAACTAGATAATAGTCCCAACTTTACCACAATGGTGAGTATTTCTCTCATCATTATATTTCTTTGCTAGCTCCTCTTTCTTCTACATGTAAACATGTTATCATGTAGTATAAATGTTTCCTCCTAGTCCAGATGGATCAATATATGAAAGATAAGAAGTTGGAGCTTCATGAAATGGCCTTGGACATGTTGAATCAGTTCAAATTGAAAAAGGGCTCCATTATGAAAGTTCTCACCAAACTTAATGTCAGATGGAATGTGCTCTAAAACTCTCAACAATGGAGATATAGGTTTCAATGCATCTCATCTTTCACCCTAGCCATCAAAGATTCTTACCTACAATAGTTCATTATTCATAACAATCTTTGGATAAGAAACAGGGCTAAGTATATTAAAGTGAGTGAGGGAAAATGTGCCTTCTATGACAATGATGAGCATTTAGCCCACGTTTTTATTAATTTCCTAATAAGTATTTGGAAACCTTTCATTTGTACTAAGATCAAAGGTAAATTCTTGGGGAGTGTTATAGGATGGACCTAGCCATGTGGCACCTATGGAGGGCTCATACTTACGGATGATTTAGATGATTAGAAATCAGAAGGTGCTTCTTAATAATCCTAACTTTCATTGGTTTCCTCACTTGGTTGGACTCAAGAAAATTGGACTCAAAATCTTGCTATCAATCAAAGGTGCCTCTCCCCATCGTACACATTCCCATTATCCTAAAAGTTATTCAAGCTTCCTCTTGGATGGAAATTTCCATAGCTCTATACTCTATGGAACAATTTGCAATGATTTTTTTCCTTGGATAATTGAGTTCTTTACTCATTTGGCTAGTACTCTGATATATAATTTACGGTCTCTCTTTGTTTTTATTGATCAAATTAAGATTTTTGTGACCTATAATGAGGCTAGATCCTTGTACCCCATGTATTCAGGTGTCTATAGTATTTCTACTTTGGGTTGGGCTTTTATACCCCTATACACTAATATTTTTTGGGATCTTACCCATGCACAATTGTAACATTACCTCAGCCCTTTAATATATTCTTGTTGCCATCATATCCATCCTTCAATTTTCTATTTTATTAAGTTCCTTTGAAAAGACTATTTTAGAGGCAAAAGGATCATCGCTAGAATTGTTGATGTTCTTATGATTAGAGTCAAGATTATTACTATTTCTCCTGTTATTGACATTTGCCCATTCATTTCTATCATCAACATTAGACTTGGACGGAGACAAGTTATTACCTAAACTATTCATCTCTTTCCTTATTTAGCCTATTGGGGTGATCATTTTCTTTGTTGGGCTTGACAACAGAGTCATTATTCTTAGAAGTTGTTACTGTTGGTGTCCATATGAAAGGCGAAATGGCCACCTGTTGGCAGTAGCCAAAGGCACAAACGTAGAGGAAGCATGTGAAGGCAGACTACAAAGAGCCGTGGGGAGCCATGCAGTCTATTTTTTCCAAAGAAATTTGTTTTACATTACTTGTTCAAAACCCCAAACAATGATTTTCATCACTTTTGTGTCATATGTATCATAAAACATCCACTTGTGTAATTAGTAGCTCCATTTTGTGCAAGCCGAGGGGTCCCCAAGCTTGATGAGCTTAGGTAGAACAAGCATACCAATTTTGGCTATTTTTAGATCTTGTTTAGACCTCCAAATAGTGCCGAGAACCTATTTTTTAACTATGTTGGACTCTAAATGTGAAACGATCACAACTAGTCTAGAATCTATAAAAAGAGCTAGAGGGCTCATTTTTTAGGTTAGCTAGTGGCAGATTGTATGAGTTAGTGTGAGCTTTAGCTTGTAATAGTGATCTTGAGCAATAGAGTCTATTACCTATCTTCCATTGTGTCTTGCTTGTCTCTTCCTTGTGTGTGTGTATGTGTGTGTGCATCTCTATGCTTCTCACCATCACTCTCACTACTTATCCCGTTCACAATCTTCATATGACTCCTATCTCTTCCACGGATTGACATTAAGGAGGTGGAGCTTCTTAATGTGGTGCTTACCATCATGCTAGAGCAACACCGAATTTGGCACCGTTGTCGGGGATCCAGTTCTAGGACGAATGCATGACGGTAAGAGTATAGCAAGAATTGGCATTGGAAGGTAAAATTTCAGTTTTTGAGTAGTTTTTTGTCTTTTTCATCTCCTCTAAACTCCTCCTTCACCACCACATCATCTTCTTCCACTCCAAAAAAATCAAAAATTTCACCATATCCACCTATCCTCCTCATTTCCCTCATTTGCACATGCGAGAGAGTGAGAGAGAGCCTTTGATTTTGCATCAATGTGTGTGTTTTTGAGTTTTCTTGTGGGTACAGTACTCCAGAACAGTAGGAGAGCTCCAAAAAGGTGCGAAATTCAAGTTTCTATCATCACGACGGGCGGATGCCATCACAATTGTGTCACACCATCGCCATTGGCTCACGCCATCACGATAGCTCAACCGTACCATCGCAACGGTCTCACACCATCGTGATGGTTCACTTGAACCATTGCGATGCTCACTGACCATCGCGATGATCTTGTTGGGCCCATGCCATCGCGATTGGCTCATACCATCACAACGGTCCACTTGCCATGTGTCCTCTAGACCATAGCGATGCCTCGTGACCATCACGACGGGCTCAAGCCATCGCAACGGTCCTATTAACCATTGACCATCACGACGGGTTCATGCCATCGCAACTCTTTGCTAGTCATACCATCGGGATGACTCATTTGTGGACCATCATGATGCTTTGCACCCTCGAACCATCGTGATGGTTACAGACCATCGCGACGGTTCAACTGGACCATCGCAATGGTCCCAGACCATCACAATTATCTCATACCATCACGATTGTCCACTTAGAACACATGACTCCTCATTGTGATGAGTGCGGTTATGACATTTCCATCTTTATTTTGAACCTATTGAGGAAGACTTTATCCTAGAAGAATGCACGAAAGTGACCCAAAACCGAACGAGAGTGGTGATGAGGATTTAGAATCCATTATCATGGAACCCTTATGCTCGACAAAAGAGGAATATCTTTATTTTGTAGAAGCCAAAACCCCTGAAATGGACAAGGAAAGTCAAACCGAACAACTTGAGTCACTCACAAAAGTTATAGAAAGCAAGCAAAAGAAGAGAAAGAAATCACCCAAGACAGAAGAAGAGGTAGAACCACTCATGGAAGTACGTGAGAACTTCAAGAAGTATGAAACAGAAGATAGAAGAATTATGGTACGAATGCCCAAGAGAGAAGCAGGCATTGGAGAAGCGTATGCTAATCGAGAGAAAACCAAAAAAGTCATAGTTACCATAGAAGAAGGAGAAGAAAAATGTACATACATAGGGCATGACTTGATCAATGAAGAAGAAGAAGAAGAGTTAATTGCCCTATTGCGAGAATATAGAGATGTGTCTTCTTGGAGTTATAAAGATTTGAAAGGAGTAGACCTAGATATTTGCTCCCATAGAATTCCATGAATCCGTAGGCTAAACCTACCAAGTAGAAGCCATACACATATAACGATAACTATGATGCTAAGATCAAAGAAGAAATAGATCGGTTGATAGAATCAGGATTCATTTACAAAATTGAGCATACAAAATGGGTATCCCCCATTGTGGTTGTACCCAAGAAGAATGGAAAATTGTGCATGTATTAACCTTAAAAAAGTTAATGCCGCCACGATTAGAGACAGTTATCCTCTTCCTATCACGGAACACCTATTGAAAAGAGTTGTGGGCAAGGAAGTTTACAACTTCGTTGATGGATTCTTAGGCTATAATCAAGTAGCCATTGCTCTGAAAGATCAACACAAGATGGCTTTTGCCACAGAATGGGGCATATTCACATTTCATGTAATGCCATTCGGGTTGACAAATGCACCCACCACTTTCAATGACTCATGTGTCATGTTTTTAAGGAATTCTTACTCAAGAATTTGGAAGTTTATGTGGATGACTTATGTGCTCATTCCAACATGAGACTTACCCACATCCCTGAATTAAGGCAAATTTTTGACAAATGTCAAGAGTATAAGGTTTTCTTGAACCCAAAAAAGTGTGTTTTCATGGTTAGGCAAGGCAAAATTCTAGGATACATTGTGTCAAAAAATGGAATCTCTACGGACGAAGAAAAGCTGAAAGTAATTGCAGACCTACCTAGGCTAAAAAATGTGAAGGAAGTATAAGCTTTCATGGGCCATTGTGGTTATTATCAAAGATTCATACACATGTACGCTATGATAGCAAAGCCTCTGTACTCTCTTTTGAACAAGTTTGAATGGATAGATGAATGTGAGAATTCATTCAATGAACTCAAACGACGCTTGTGTTCAACACCTATATTAACAACCCCAGATTGGAGTAAGCCATTCCATGTACATGTGGATGCATCCAACTACGCCATAGGATGTGTGTTGGAACAACCTACGAATGAAGGCAATATAGATCTCCCTATAGCTTACGCGAGCAAACAGTTGAATGCAATAGAAAGAAATTACACCACTACAAAATGTGAAGGATTAGGAATGATTAACGCAGTAAAGAAAAAGTATTACTTGTTGGCAAATAAGTTCAAGTTCTTCATGGATCATCAAGCCTTATTGTAACAGTGGAAGACTAATAGGATGGTTTCTATTACTCATGGAATACGACTTTGAACGAGTATTCAGGAAAGGAAAGACCCACCTGAGAGCTGACCATTTCTCAAGCCTTAGTCAATAAGCCTTGTAACAGTGGACGACTAATACGATGGTTTCTATTACTCATGGAATACGACTTTGAACGAGTATTCAGGAAAGGAAAGACCCACCTGAGAGCTGACCATTTCTAAAGGTTAACTATGAGAGAAGCACCTCAAGAAATAGCAGATGAACTGCTAGACGCATACTTGTTTAACCTCAAAATAGTACTAGAATGGACTAAGCCTATCATCCTTGTTCTCACATTTGGACTCAAGAATCCTAGGATTAGGATCAAACAAGGAGAGATTACCAAGTTGCAAAGATATCAAACAATAGCAGGAAGCATATATAAACAGGATAATCAGAAAATTCTTGCTTGTTGTGTAGACAAATCGGAACATAATAATTGGTTGCAATTAGCACATGTACGTGCATTAAAGCAACATCGTTCAAAACATCGTACATTGCACACTTTGCATAGACTAGGAGTATATTGGCCTTCTATGGAAGCAGATGTCTATAAGCTGTGTAAAGAATGTCGTGTCTGTTATGAAAGACCACTGGTAGAACATGCCACATTATATCATATGTCTCACACACCAAAATGGAGTGAGCCATTAGTGACATATTTGAGGACGAAAACATTCCCTCAAGGAATGACTTTAGCATGACAACAAAGTCTAGAGTAGGAAGCTCAAGACTACTCACTTATTGGTGATAACTTATGAGACGGATACCTATGACAATGTGTTCATGAGAGCGATTATTTGAGTGCATTAGAGATTGCACACCAAGGTGTTGCAGGAGGTCATTTTGGCCCTGATAGGATAATCAAAGCCATAATATTTGCAGGATTATGGTGGCCCACTCTTCACATGGATGCACATACCTATGTTAAGAGATGTGATGTGTGCCAAAGGACCCAATTTCCTACTTGCAGAGATGAAATGCCACTGAAACACATGATGGGAGGACGTGCATTCTCTAACTCGGGTGTCGACTTTGTAGAACCCATTAACCCCCCTGCAAAAGGTACTCATGCAGAATACATCATTGTTGTGATCGATTATCTTACCAAATGGGTAGAGGCCAAGGCCACAAAAAAGAATGATGCACACATGACTGCAAATCTTATTTGAAAATGTATTTACAAGATATGGACTGCCTATAGAACTAGTGAGCGATCGAGGAACTTACTTTCTAAACCAGGTCACTGAATATTTGCTACAAGATTTTATGGTGATTGACAAGAAATCCACACCATATCATCCTCAGGACAATGGTCAAACAGAAAGTACTAACAACATCCTTTGTAACATACTGAAAAAACTCATGAACAAAAAATGTTTGGATTGGGACAAACACTTACACCACACTGTTTGGGCATATCGAGTGGCCTACAAGAATCTACTCAATTCAACTCCCTTTCAGATCGTTTTTGGTCAAAATGATGTGCTTCCTTTGGACTTTTTGATACCCACCCTTAAGGTTTCACAAGAACATCAGTGGATCGGCCATGAATTATCATCAAGGAAAATGGACTTGGAACAATTAGGAGAAACAAATCTGAAAGCGGTAGCATGCATATATGCCAGCAAAGAAGAGACAGAAAGCCTATTTCGATGCACACATGAAAGACAAAGGCTTAAAATAAGGTGACTTGTCTTAGTGTATACAATGAAACAACATGCACGGAAACTAGAAAAGCAACGTTATGGACCTATGATCATCAACAGACTTTCGACAAGTGGAGCAGTACAATTAGCCATCCTAGAAGGAGAAATAATGCCTAATTACATTAGTGGTTGTAGAGTCAAGCTTTCTCAGGAACCTCTTACTGAGGACATGCTTAGACGACTCACATTGGCAAAGAAGCATAAGGAGGAAGAAAAGAGAATATGCGTAGATGCTCGGGCAAAAGCTCTAGAACGCATTAAGCGCATGAAGCCAAGAAGACAAGGACTAGGGTAATAACATTATAAACACCTAGAATAAACACATAGATACGCCATGGCCATGTGTCAAGCAAAGTCAGTTGTTCATCCTAGCATAGTGGATAGGAGACCATTCATTACAGTCATGCTAAAACAAGGCAACACCTAGCAAGAGCTTAGGGCTTTAATTGATTTAGGTGCTGCAACTAGTGCCATTAGATGGTCTCATTATATGAACTCAGGAATATAAATGCGGCCAATCGAGGCATACCTCATAGAGTTAGGGGGCATGGAAACCCCTTGCATGGTTGAGATGGACCTTCCTATCCTCATACACGAAGTGACCATGAGAGTGAAGCTCCTAGTGTGCCATGATGACGACCTGATAGAACCCCTAATCCTTGGCCAAGATTGGCTATACGATCACTCAATGGACCTAAATCTTAGACAAGGCTCCCTATAGATTAGAACCTTAGACCAGCATCGAGTGATACTACTTGACTTCCCTAACAACACTTCCCCTGATGAAGATGGACCCCTAGCATACGAAATGGAGATGTTCAAGTGCTAGAAGATTTGCGGACAGATAGGTCAAAGTACTTCCACATCAGCCCATGTAGGGATAGAGATGGAAGACCTTCCTTCCAGGAAATGTCAACAGATTTTCCCCTGGTGTCTCCAAACTCAACATGAGAACCATAGCGACCGATAAGGACAAATGGGGACCATCAGCGATCAAGTGGACTACATTAGTAGCCAAATGGGCACAATAGCCTTTAGTGCCCCATCTTCCACACTTACTATAGACTGGCCTAGATTTGTTGTACAAAATGCCTCACTTCCTAATGGGCAAGTTTTGCAAGTGTTGGACCTCCCTTCTTTTCCAAAGCAGTGTCAACCAGACCTCTCAACAACAACCTCCAAGAAGTCAACCATGACTCAAGAACCCAGACCGACGACCATACCAGATGACATAAAGATGGAAGCAGCATCAAGAGACCAAGACTACTTGCATGAAACAAGTATGGGTGCCAAAAGGACAGAAAGCACCAACAGTTTCCAACAATGAGGATAATGACAAGAAGAAGTCAAGGTAGAAGCAGAGTCAGCATCCAACATCTCCTCGACCTTCTTCTACATTGATGAAGATTCGACAGATTTGGATTGCCAAGAAGCACCTGACAAATTGACCCACATCCACATAGATCTCGGTACCAAATCATTGTATTATAGCTCAAAATCCAAGCCATGTAATATATAACCCTTTGAAATCACCTTACCCATCAACACAACTACCACCAGAATCACCTTTTGTACCTCAGTAGAAGAATACCACCCACTCATCAACTCTTAGGCAATAGTTGCCGAAACATGTCCAAAAGCCGCCCCATGATCCGTTGTACAACATAACACCGATCCTGACTAACAACTATGTTTGTAATAATTCACTCATAACTAAACCTTATACAAATTCACCCATAATAACCCACCATCACTTATAAAAACTTTTCATCAAAATCAATGTATGCATTATCTAAAGCATGTGGGTGTCTAGTGACCTGCATTATTTTTTGAAATATCATTCCATGAACCACCTCACAAAACTTGGCTATGGGGGTTACACATCGGCTATGGAAAGGGATTGTGGTCTCACCTTATTGGGATCATGATTAATTTCCATACTAATGTGTTAATCTTTTGTATCAGATCACATCTGTATTCATCTCGCTCATCATGCAAGCAGAAGGAACCTTTGTGGCTCGCCCTAGTGTGCCAGTGGTCAATTTTGGCAATTTACTAGCTGAGTCGTATCCTACGTCGCAACCCCTGAAGTTTGAGGGTTTCCCAAGAACAATGCCCATAGATGATCCTCCTATGGGATACACTCAAAAACTTCATAGCAACTCTCATTGGTTCCAAGGTTTAGCAGGACCCTTAACGGACGCAAACTTTATTTTTTATGACATGCTTTTGTTTTGATGGTACCAAGTGGGGTAGATATCAATTTTCTCAAGAGAATTTGAAGAGCTCCAGAATTCGGAGGAGTTAAGGCATATTTGGGCTAGAGCTGGTTTTACATAATATTTTAGTGATCCATTGCCCAAACCCAACTTCTATCGGTGCCACTACTTGGTGACTACACTTCAAGCCCCCAAGAACAAGGAATTGCCAAGAACATTTATCCTTCCATCACTGGTGAATGATCCTCCATACAAGAAGTTTTATCTTTCAAAAGACCTCATTTGGGCACCACTTAAGATCCTGGGGACTCACACGCCGACGAAATGAGAAAGGCTTATTCTAGAGCCTATGAAATGTGGTGAAGTTTTGAAGTGGGTGGATATTTTGGCAATCACACTTGAAATCTCCAAGCCTTTGCACATTTGCATGCAACATTTCGCATTCCCCACTCAAGATCGTTTTACTATTCCTCAAAAACGCATATGTTTTGGTTTATATCTTGCATGCATAGGGCCCTAGACCATAAATCTTGCCAGTTGGACTATCGATCAGTTGTATTTAGCTCATCAAAGATGGAAATGAAAACACTTCATCCATGGTTGTTGTGCCCTTACAAGAATAGTTTATATGTGTTTGGTCTATGATTTGCCCATCGAGCGCACTATCACCAGTGAAGAATTAAAAACATTCAAGGGAACCACCAAAAAGGCCAGAAAAGCTAGCAAAGGACGGGCAGGCAAGCGCATGAGAGGTTCTATCCCATGCTTACAGGTTCTAGAGTCCCCATCACCACAACAATCTCCTCAATAGTCTCCAATGGAACCCCCAGCACCTGTACAACCCATACGCATATGACTCTCATGACTCATAATCACACAAGGCACTACCAGTGCGGTAACTCCTCAAAAAACCACCACTTAGGAAACTACTACTGGAACAGGAGAAATTCCCACCACTATTGGTGCGGAAGCCTTTACTTTTCCTATACCAAACTTGGGGGCAAAGCCCACTAGCACCACCTTTGCCTTTGAAATGCATGATGCATTCTCTAGTGAGTTTCAATTTTTAGAAGGGTAGTTTTTCTCACAAGAGTATGAACGTCCAAGCTATCCTACTATGCCCCCTGACCAACCATAAGAACAGGTAGCCTCCAACTTAGAAGAAGATAGGATAGTGACTGATGATGAAGACGATGATGATGAAACAAGCCAGACCAGTCTACGTTCCCATGCAGATGAACAACAGGATCAACAGCAACAACAATCGGAAGCTCAAGGTGATATGAGTACTCATGACGACGACAGATTTGAAGTTGTAGCCTATACTTTGGCAATTCAAAAGTTATACCGCAATATGCAAGTTGTATGGGTGCACAGTCAATTATCCGAGGAACAGAGTCAAGCAATTCTCGAGCAAGAACTCGCTAGTGGAGGTTTTGAAGAATCTTTCATTCAGGGTTTTAAGGAATTAGTCAAATCAGTGGGAACCATTGAAGCACTCCATTATTTAAAGAGAAAGCTACTACCAAAGTTTGACCCCCGATGCATCCGTTTAATTTCCAAGCCAAGTCAATACATCCGCGTGCCCATAGATGCACAATCTTCACATCAGGCAAAAGAAGCTCGATTAATCCCTAAAACCATGATAGAAACCCATCCAGAAGAAGAGACCATCATCATCGACTCCTCACCTCAACCCTTTAACTGTAATATCCAACAGTTGAAATCCCCACCACATCCCCTACTCCTCTTTTACCTCCCAAACATCCAGTTTCCCTAGTACACCCCACCTCACCTCGATCATCCATGTTTATAGCAAGTACTGTAGCAGAAGCCCTCGCCACCTCAACACCCCAAACTCTTCCCGCAAGCATTCCACCTAACCTTCCCCTATAGCTCCCACCATTCCAACCAATCCATTTCTCACTCCATCCTTTCTTTCCTTTCCCTTCCCTCCAAGGCCTATGTTCCCATTTCCACCTTCAATGACCTTCTCACCAGTCTCACCTCCCCACCCAACTATATTCCCTTTATCCTTCCCTCTCCAGCAAGCAATCCGCGAGACTCAATCTATAAGCTATTTATCCACTTTTGTAAATCTTGTGTTCACACCCACTCACACACCCACCATCACACCTCTATGCACCATCACTGCACTCAACACCACCTCTAGTGATATGGACATTTCACCACCCATCGCACCACCATTCACCTCATCTATTTCCCCACCACATCTAGGCACATCGCACTTCTCCACGGTCACCACTACATCCACCTTCCCATCCCCCTTCCCCCTGCATCAACACCCACACTCACAACATCTTCACTCACTACACCATTGATATTGTCAACCATGATCGACACTCCATTCAGACAAATGTTTTCTTGTATGACCCAAGTTAGAGATGAATTTACATCTCTTGCCAGCAATTAGCAAGCATTGCAGCACACCACTACACAGTTACAAGCACAGTTGGATTATTTAACAATCGAGAATGCTTCCCTCAATGCACAACATTAGGAGTTACGAGAAGCTTATCATTACTTAGAGCTAGAAAGCGAATGAAAGACTAAAGAAACAATCATGGACATTAAGAATCTTTTACACACTCAAGTCAATCAGAAATACCACACTCACATGTAATATGGGACTGTTAACATGCCACCTTGCAGCTGGTAAGGAGGAGAATCAACGACTACAGGAACAAAATCGTGAGAATCTAGAAGCAGCTTTGGATAGACCAGATGAACCCCTCAATCCCAGCCTTTTTAAAGCAATACCCTCCGAATCCATGCAAATATTGTTAGAAGATCATGAATGACTCCTAGAGGACTATGAAAAGATCAATGAGGAATACGAAAAGCTTCAGCAAGATCATAAACTTCTACTATTATGAACACCTACTCAACAACCACAACCAATCCTTGAAGTCATCCCCCTAGAGATGCTTGAGGAGCTCAATATCTTATGTGCACAGGTACTTAATCTTCAAGCACAGATTACAGGTCACTCCGAGCCTCCCAAGCCAGATTCCCCACCCGAAATTTTGAAAGACGAAGAAATTGTTTCTGTACCAGTGGAGGAAACATACGAAGAGGCCTATGAACCACAACCAATACCAAGCGGACGTGTCACCACAAAAGGCCAAGAAAATTTTGAACTTCCTACAGCCGCATGGCTTAAGTGAGTGGAAGAACTTGGTAAAACACACTCTGCACATGTCGAAGCACAACTCATGCCATGGCCATGATCAAGGAATGAATATTACAATCACCCTATTTCGCTCACCTGGCCCCTCGAAGGTACATCTTGAGCCATGAGCTTCAATATAAACCATACTTCATGCTTATGGCAAAATATCACTTCGCAATTGCAAAAGAGATGGGAAAGAAACTAACCCATCCAACTCAGTTCGAGCCTGATGACCTGCCACTGGAAGCATAGAAAGGTAAAATTTTTCAACTAAATTGGCGCCATGAGTTATTAAAGGAATATCCAAAGATGATGGACACCTAGGTCAAGGCACCATTGCACTTAAAGTTCAATCCGTGTTGGAGTCCTATGCCATGACGTCACTCTTCGAAGGCATTTTCCATCAAGGTTCAAAATAATGAGCAGTGACCAGAATATGATGGCCACAATTCGCCATTGGCTTCCCTGATTACACCGCATGGATGACATTGTAGCACACATGACTGTCAAGATATTTGATATGATGCAGATAGTTTTTAAGATATTTCGTTGGGTCAAAGCACCACATGTCAACATCTACTTCAATTATTTGCTTGCAAACAACTTGTATATTCAACTCACTACTGACTTTCACCTCCCGATGAACCTCAAGCCATAGATTGGGAAAAACTAAAAATTGATCCCGCACGAGGAATTCACATAGCGGAGCACACCCTCGCACAAGACCTCTTGCAAAACTATATCACGCAAACCCTGCAACAAGGATCTATCACGGATGATGGACGCATGAGGGAAAGGGTGTTGGCAGTAGCCAAAGGCACAGATGCAGAGGAAGCATGTGAAGGCCGACTACAAAGAATCATGGGAATCCATGCAATCTATTTTTTCCAAAGAAATATGTTTTATTGTTCAAAACCCCAAAAAGTGACTTTCATAACTTTTGTACCATATGTATCATAAAACATCCACTTTTGTAATTAGTAGCTCCATTTTTGCAAGCCGAGGAGTCATGGAGCTTTAGAAGCTTAGGTAGAACAAGCATACCAATTTTAGCTATTTTTAGATCTCGTTTAGACCTCCAAATAGTGTCAAGAACCTATTTTTTAACTATGTCGGACACTAGATGTGAAACCGGTCAAAACTAATCTAGAATCTATAAAAAGATCTAGAGAGCTCATTTTTGTTGGAGCAAGTCTATGACAAGCCTAAGTATTGGCTTGAGTCCCACAAAGTCATAGAAGAAGCCTTAAAATGAAGACAATGTAAAGTTCACTTGTGAACTACCTCTTGTAACTTTTGAAGAGTTTACTTAATGTAAAAGTGAAAGAATCTTAAGTGGTTGAGTCCACTTGATCAAAAAGGGAAAGAGGAGCCATGAATTCGTGATTTGTGGTACATAGAGAATCAAATCAATCACTGATTGATTGGAGAGAGATTGAGGGAAGTTAGCCTCCCAAACTCAACTATAAATAGAGGGCAACTTTAGTCGTGGTTAGAGAGACCTATGTGAAGACCTCCAAGAGCTGAGCTTTATGCCATATCAAGGTGTGATTCCAAGGCCCACATATGTGTCATTAAGTCCATTGTATTGTACAAGCAATATACTTTCACTTTCATGATCATTTGAGTTCATATTTCCATGTTCTTGTGAAGTGTACTACTCACTGCCATATCTCTCAGTTTTCTCAGTCACATTGCAAAGATGGTTTCTCTGAGCTTGGTGCATAATTTTTAGTGATTTAACTTGCTAAAGTTAGCTCTATAAGTCTACTATATGCTCATCAATTTTCATTTCATTTGGGTATTGTAATCTTCAGTTATGGTCAGTTGAATTCAACACTGTCTGTTCATTTTCACTTCTCTGTCAGGTACCCGACTTTTTTACTCATCTTGTCAGAGCTGTTTCTCAGTGTATACTTACCTAAATGCAATGATTTAAAGCTTTTTGGATTCAGCATACCGTCTAGTGTAAGAATACAAATTTTCATAATCATTGGATTCTTAAATCTGGAGTTATGGTTATTTTTCTGCTCACTAGTCTCAAACTGTAGTAGCCCGTGAAAATCGGGATGATGTCATCACTTGTTAAAACTCATTCTCACTGTGTGGTTCATTATTTTTTATGCGATTACTCTTGAAAGTTAGCTCTTTAAGTTAACTAGATTCCCCAAGAGGAATTAAGCTAATTGTTGTTGTGCTCAGAGAATTATGCAAAACACTGGACAGGTGTATGAACTAAAATAGCAAGTTCTTCACCTCTGAGCTAACTCCAACTTACCTGTTTTGATCTATCTTTTTGAGAGTGATCTTCCAAGGTACATGTGAAGATATGGATAGGTATGTGCTTGAAGATGAAAAGGTGTTGCAAAATCCTTGATCTACACCAGCCGAATGAACTCCAAGAGTATATGGTGGGCCCTTTTAGCTTGCCAATGGATATATTAGACACCCTATGTACCTTGGAAGATCACTCTCAAAAAGATAGATCAAAACAGATAAGTTGGAGTTAGCTCAGAGGTGAAAACTTGCTATTCTTGATTCATACACCTGTCCAGTGTTTTACATAATTCTCTGAGCACAGCAGCAATTAGCTTAATTCCTCTTGGGGAAGTCTAGGTAGCTTAAAGAGCTAACTTTCAGGAGTAATCTCATCAAAAATAATAAACCACACATTGAGAATGAGTTTTAACAAGTGATGACATCATCCCGATTTTCACGGGCTGCTACAGTTTGAGACCAGTGAGCAGAAAAATGAACATAACGCAAAATGTAGAAATCGAATGATTATGAAAATTTGTATGGGATACTAGACAGTAAGCTAAATCCAACAAGCTTTAAATCACTGAATTTGAATAAGTAACCAGTGAGAAATGGCTCTGACAAGGTGAGTTAAAAAATTGGGTACCTGACAGAGAAGTGAAGATGAACATACCATGTTGACTTCAAATGAACATAACTGAAGTTTGCAGCATACAAATGACATGAAAATTTGCGAGCATATAGTAGACTTATAGAGCTAACTTTACCAAGTTAAATTATTGAAAATGATGCACCAAGCTCAGAGAAAACATCTCTGCAATCTGACTGAGAAAACTGAGAGTAATGGCAGTGAGTAGTACACTTCACAAGAACATGGAAATATGAACTCAAATGATCATGAAAATGAAAGTATATTGCTTGTACAATACAATGACTTACTGATACATATGTGTGCCTTGTAATCACACCTTGATATGGCATAAAGCTCAGCTCTTGGAGGTCTTCACATAGGTCTCTCTAACCACGACTAAAACTGCCATCTATTTATAGTTGAGTTTGGGAGGCTAACTTCCCTCAATCACTCTCCAATCAATCAATGATTGATTTGATTCTCTACCTACCACAAATCACGAATTTGTGGCTCCTCTTTCCCTTTTTGATCATGTGGACTCAACCACTTAAGATTCTCTTACTTTTACATTAAGTAAACTCTTCAAAAAATTACAAGAGGTAGTTCACAAGTGAACTTTACATAGTCTTCATTTTAAAGCTTTTTTCATGACTTTGTGGGACTCAAGCCAATACTTAGGCTTGTCATAGACTTGCTCCAACAGCTCCCCCTCAAGCCAAGTATGCTTGAGGTCTTCAATCTTCCAAGATTACCTGCAAACCAATCATAGCCTTGAATTTGCAAAGCTTTGTACCATCCAATGCTTTGGTTAGAATATCTACACATTGTTGATGAGTGGACACATATGATATCTGAATCTCTTTGCTTAGAACCTTTTCTCGTACATAGTGATAATGAACTTCAATATGTTTAGTCCTTGCATGAAAACTAGGATTAGCAGCCAAATGAATAGAACTCATATTGTCACAAAAAATAGTTGGAGTTCCAAACTCCAATCCAAGATCTTTGAATAATGTCTTCATCCACATAGCTTCCTGAGTAGCTATGGCAAGACCTTTATATTCAACTTCAGTAGAAGAGAGAGAAACTGTGGGTTGCTTCTTGGATGACCATGAAATAAGCTCTGAACCTACAAAGGTAAGATAACCTGAAGTGCTCCTTCTATCTTCTTTGGAGCCAGCCCAATCTGCATCAAAAAATAGCTTCAACCCTAAATCAGATACATAAGGATAATATAGTCCTTCATTAATGGTTCCTCTGAGATACTTGAGAATCCTTTTGGCAACATCCATATGTGGTTTCCTTGGTGTGTGCATAAATTGACTTAGCACACTCACACTGTAACATATATCTACTCTTGTCAATGTGGCATAGTTGCGACTACCCACTAGACTTTGATATGATGTGATGTCCTCTATGAGTTCACCTTCATGTGAGCTCAATTTGTGATTGACCTCCATTGGAGTACCTGCAATCTTACAATCTTGCATCTTGAATTTTGCCAACATGTCCTTAATGTACTTCCTTTGAGTGAGAAACAAACCATGATCTTTGTAGACAACTTCCAAACCTAGGAAGTAGGTAAGTGAACCCAAATCACTTATCCTGAACTCTTCTCTCATCTGATCTTTGATCTTCTTCATACCATCTGCATCATTTCCTGTCAATATAATATCATCTACATATACACATAGGTAGATGACCTCAGAATTACTCTTTTTAATAAAGAGTGAAGGATCTGCCTTGCTTGGTTGAAAGCCTTTGTCCTGCAAGAATGAAACAAGCCTGAAATTCCAAGCTCTTGGAGCTTGCTTGAGACCATACAATGCTTTGTTAAGTTTACACACATAATCAGGATAAACTTGATTCTCAAAACCAGGTGGTTGTGCCATATATACCTCTTCTGTTATCCAACCATTCAAGAAAGCATTCTTTACATCTAGTTGAAGTATCTTCCAATTCTTGGAAGAGGCAATACTAAGCAAAACCCTAATAGTAGGCATCTTTGCAACATGAGAGAAAGTCTCCTCATAATCAATTCCTTGAGTTTGTGCAAAGCCTTTTGCTAAAAGCCTTGCCTTATACCTGTTAATGGAACCATCAGAATTCTTCTTGAGTTTATAGACCCATCTTGAGCCTATTACCTTCATGGATGAAGTCTTGGGCACCAAATCCCAAGTGTTGTTTTCCTCAAGGGCTTCAATCTCTTCCTTCATTGCATGCTTCCATTCTGTTTTTGCTTTGGCCTCTTCAAATGATTATGGCTCCTCTTGGTTTATGTCATGTGCTATGTAGATAGAATGTTTAGTTACTAATGAGGTGTCAAACCCATACCTTTCTGGTTTTTTCTTTTCCCTCATAGATCTTCTTAGGCCATGATGTGATGATTCTGCCTCATGTCCAAGTTCCTGCAATTTTGCTTTACCTTTAGACTTCCATGCTTTGATCTTTTCCATATGAGATTCTTCATCATCCTCCGAGGTGTCTTGTTCTTCAATCTTTGGTTGTTCTCTACCAAGCTTTGGAAAATCTTCTTCAAGATTGTATGGTAAATTGACCCTCCTGCATGAATCTTCATACCATGAATTGTTCTCATCAAAAACTACATCTCTGCTTACCAAGAATCCTTTGTTGGTAGGGTTGTATAACCTGTAGCCCTTTTGATTGTTGTCATATCCAATAAATACACACCTTACTGCCTTTGGATCCATCTTGCCTCTAACCTGTGAAGGAACATGAGCAAAAGCAATACATCCAAAAATTTTACAATGATCTAAGCTTGGTCTTCTTCCATTCCAAGCCTCATATGGAGTCATCCCATCAAGGGATTTTGAAGGCAACCTGTTAATCAAGTAAGTGGTTGTAGATACAGCCTCAGCCCATAAGTAATTAGGTAAATGCTTTTCATTTAACATAGACCTTGCAGCTTCAACAATTGTACTATTCCTCCTTTGTGGCACTCCATTTTGCTCAGGAGTGTACCTTGTAGTTAACTCTCTTTTGATTCCTCTTTCTTGAAGAAAAGAATCAAACTCATGGGAGAAGTATTCTCCCCCTCCATCTGACCTTAGCCTTTTTAGTGATTTACCTGTTTGATTCTCCACAAGAGCCAAATATCTTTTGAAACATGAAAAAACTTCATCTTTGTGTTTCATAAAGAATAGGATAGTCCATCTGCTGCAATCATCAATAAAGGAGACATAATACCTTGATCCAGATATTGAAGCTTCCTTGCTAGATCCCCATACATCTGTATGAACCAACTCCAAGAGATCTCCATGCATATAACCTTTCTTCATGAATGGTAACCTGTGAGACTTTCCAAATTGACATGCACTACACTTATAAATCATATGTTGTTTTGACAAATTAGGGAGTCCAAGTACACTTTGGTCCCTCCAAATTTGCTTTAATAATGACCTTTCACCAATATGTGCTAACCTTTTGTGCCATACTTCCAATTTTGTGAGTGTCTGACTACCATAATTAAAGAGAGCAATGTTTCTAGTGTCCTGTAATTCAAATGTGAACAATCTACCTGTCTTTTCACCTTTTGCAATTTTTCTGAATCCTTGACTTGGATCTTCAACAAATGCTCCTGCTTTTGTGAACCTGACTTGCAACCCTTTCTCTACTATCTGCCCAACACTTATCAAATTCTTTGTAATGGTAGGGACATAGAGTACCTTACTGAGTAGGTTGATGTTTCCATCAGGTGCTTTGACATTGCCTATTTTCTCCACAGGATGTTTTGTATCATCTCTTGTTTGTATCTCATGCTTATTCCTTGGATCTTCTAAATCTGATAGGAGTGCCACATTTCCTGCCACATGATTTGAACAACCTGAATCTATGTAGAAAACATGCTCATCAGATTTACCTTGTGGCATAGCCATGTTCATGATCAATAATGAATCCTCTTTGTTTGAGTCTTCTGTGTAGTTATTGTAGTCTCTCCTTCCTTTGTAGCCTCCTTGATAGTTTGAATGATTGTAGTTGTTGTAATTGCCATGATAATTGTTGAACCTTCCTCTTGAGTAGCCATAACTTCCTCTATTGTATCCTCTGCCTCTTTGATTCCTGGAATTCCTAAAGCAATTTTCAGTTGTATGATTAGTTAGTCCACAAATAGAACATGGGTTGGAGTCTTGGGATCTCCCCCTGCCTTGTCTACCTCCTCTTCCTCTACCTCTGCCATGTCTTCCTCTACCTGCATAGTTAGCTTGATATGTACCTGCTACATCATCCACTTTCTTTGCCTTTCCTTTGTTATCTTTGGACTTGCTTTTATCAGTGTATAAAGATGAAGATTGATTACCTTTAGAGCTTTCTCCATTTTTGATAAGCTTTGCCTCTTGAGTAAGTAGTTGTCCAATGAGTGTATTGAAATCCATAGCTGTGGTGAATGCTTCCCACTTGTCATCTGCCTTCAAGCCGTTGATGACCTGCCTTACAATTTGCTCTTCATCTATTACCTCTCCAATGCTTCCCAACTGATCTGCTATGTCCTTGAGCTTTGTGACAAAATCAGTCACATTTTGTTTGGGAGCCTTCTTGAGAGTTGTGAAATCCAGCCATAGTTGATGCTTCCTAGCTTTGGTACTTGAAGAAAAGAAAGCTTCAAGTGCATCCCACACTTCCTGAGATGTCCTAAAACTTCTAATGTGAGGCAACAAAAAATCTGAGATAGAGTTGAGGAGATAAGACCTTGCAAGTGCATCCTTGGAGCACCATGTGCTCAATCTTTCTTGCTCTTCTTGTGTTGGTTGACTTTTGTTCCTGAAACTTGGCATAACTTCATCTCCGGCCACATAACCATATAAACTTCTACCTTGGAGATAAGCTTCCATTCTTAATGACCAAGCTGAGTAGTTACCTCTATCCAATTTGTCAATTGATGAAGGAAATCCATCTGCCATGTTGTCCAACCTTGCTCTGATACCACTGTGAAGAGATGGATAGTTATGTGCTTGAAGATGAAGAGGTGTTGCAAAATCCTTGATCTACACCAGCCAAATGAACTCTAGGAGTATATGGTGGGCCCTTTTATCTTGCCAATGGATGTATTAGACACCCTATGTACCTTGGAAGATCACTCTAAAAAAGATAGATCAAAACAGATAAGTTGGAGTTAGCTCAGAGGTGAAAACTTGCTATTCTTGATTCATACACCTGTCCAGTGTTTTACATAATTCTCTGAGCACAGCAACAATTAGCTTAATTCCTCTTGAGAAAGTCTAGGTAGCTTAAAGAGCTAACTTTCAAGAGTATCTCATCAAAAATAATAAACCACACACTGAGAATGAGTTTTAACAAGTGATGACATCATCCCGATTTTCACGGGGTGCTACAGTTTGAGACCAGTGAGCAGAAAAATGAACATAACGCAAAATGTAGGAATCCAATGATTATGAAAATTTGTATGGTTATACTAGACAGTAAGCTAAATCCAACAAGTTTTAAATAACTGAATTTGGATAAGTAACCACTGAGAAATGGCTCTGACAAGGTGAGTTAAAAAATCAGGTACCTGACAGAGAAGTGAAGATGAACAGACCCTGTTGACTTCAAATGAACATAACTGAAGATTGCAACATCCAAATGACATGCAAGTTTGTGAGCATATATTAGAATTATAGAGATAACTTTACCAAGTTAAATTACTGAAAATGATGCACCAAGCTCAGAGAAAACATCTCTGCAATCTGACTGAGAAAACTGAGAGTAATGGCAGTGAGTAGTACACTTCACAAGAACATGGAAATATGAACCCAAATGATCATGAAAATGAAAGTATATTGCGTGTACAATACAATGACTTACTGATACATATGTGTGCCTTGTCATCACACCTTGATATGGCATAAAGCTCAGCTCTTGGAGGTCTTCACATAGGTCTCTCTAACCACGACTAAAACTGCCATCTATTTATAGTTGAGTTTGGGAGGCTAACTTCCCTCAATCACTCTCCAATCAATCAATGATTGATTTGATTCTCTACCTACCACAAATAATGAATTCGTGGCTCCTCTTTCCCTTTTTGATCATGTGGACTCAACCACTTAAGATTCTCTTACTTTTACATTAAGTAAACTCTTCAAAAAATTACAAGAGGTAGTTCACAAGTGAACTTTACATAGTCTTCATTTTAAAGCTTTTTTCATGACTTTGTGGGACTCAAGCCAATACTTAGGCTTGTCATAGACTTGCTCCAATAGTACATAGGTTGTCTAATACATCCATTGGCAAGCTAAAAGGGCCCACCATATACTCCTAGAGTTCATTTGGCTGGTGTAGATCAAGGATTTTGCAACACCTCTTCATCTTCAAGCACATACCTATCCATCTCTTCACAGTGGTATCAGAGCAAGGTTGGACAACATGGCAGATGGATTTCCTTCATCAATTGACAAATTGGACAGAGGTAACTACTCAGCTTGGTCATTAAGAATGGAAGCTTATCTCCAAGGTAGAAGTTTATATGGTTATATGGCTGGAGATGAAGTTATGCCAAGTTTCAGGAACAAAAGGCAACCAACACAAGAAGAGCAAGAAAGATTGAGCACATGGTGCTCCAAGGATGCACTTGCAAGGTCTTATCTCCTCAGCTCTATCTCAGATTTTTTGATGCCTCACATTAGAAGTTGTAAGACATCTCAGGGAGTGTGGGATGCACTTGAAGCCTTCAATCAAGTTTATCCTGATTATGTGTGTAAACTTAATAAAGCATTGTATGGTCTCAAGCAAGCTCCAAGAGCTTGGAATTTGAGACTTGTTTCATTCTTTCAGGACAAAGTCTTTCAACCAAGCAAGGCAGATCCTTCACTCTTTATCAAAAAGAGTAACTCCGAGGTCATCTACTTATGTGTACTTGTAGATGATATTATATTGACAAGAAATGACAGGAAATGATGCAGATGGTATGAAGAAGATCAAAGATCAGATGAGAGAAGAATTCAAGATAAGTGATTTGGTTTCACTTACCTACTTCCTAGGTTTGGAAGTTGTCTACAAAGATCATGGTTTGTTTCTCACTCAAAGAAAGTACATTAAGGACATGTTGGCAAAATTCAAGATGCAAGATTGTAAGATTCTAGGTACTCTAATGGAGGTCAATCACAAATTGAGCTCACATGAAGGTGAACTCATAGAGGACATCACATCATATCAAAGTCTAGTGGGTAGTCTCAATTATGCCACATTGACAAGAGTAGATATATGTTACAGTGTGAGTGTGCTAAGTCAATTTATGCACACACCAAGGAAACCACATATGGATGCTGCCAAAAGAATTCTCAAGTATCTCAAAGGAACCATAAATGAAGGACTTTATTATCCTTATGTATCTGATTTAGGTTTGAAGCTATTTTCTGATGCAAAGTGGGCTGGCTCCAAAGAAGATAGAAGGAGCACTTCAGGTTATCTTACCTTTGCAGGTTCAAAGCTTATTTCATGGTCATTCAAGAAGCAAACCACAGTTGCTCTGTCTTCTACTGAAGCTGAATACAGAGGTCTTGCCATAGCTACTCAGGAAGCTGTGTGGATGAAGACATTATTCAAAGATCTTGGATTGGAGTTTGGAACTCCAACTATTTTTGGTGACAATATGAGTTCTATTCACTTAGCTGGTAATCCTATTTTTCATGCAAGGACTAAACATATTGAAGTTCATTATGACTATGTACGAGAGAAGGTTCTAAGCAAAGAGATTCAAATATCATATTTTTCCACTCATCAACAATGTGCACATATTCTAACCAAAGCATTGGATGGTACAAAGCTTTGTAAATTCAAGGCTATGATAGGTTTGCAGGTAATCTTGGAAGATTGAAGATCTCAAGCATACTTGGCTTGAGGGGGAGCTGTTGGAGCAAGTCTATGACAAGCCTAAGTATTGGCTTGAGTCCCACAAAGTCATAGAAGAAGCCTTAAAATGAAGACAATGTAAAGTTCACTTGTGAACTACCTCTTGTAACTTTTGAAGAGTTTCCTTAATGTAAAAGTGAAAGAATCTTAAGTGGTTGTGTCCACTTGATCAAAAAGGGAAAGAGGAGCCACGAATTCGTGATTTGTGGTAGACAGAGAATCAAATCAATCACTGATTGATTGGAGAGTGATTGAGGGAAGTTAATAGCCTCCCAAACTCAACTATAAATATATGGCAGCTTTAGTCCTGGTTAGAGAGACCTATGTGAAGACCTCCAAGAGCTAAGCTTTATGCCATATCAAGGTGTGATTCCAAGGCACACATATGTATCAGTAAGTCCATTGTATTGTACAAGCAATATACTTTGATTTTCATGATCATTTGATTTCATATTTCCATGTTCTTGTGAAGTGTACTACTCACTCCCATATCTCTTAGTTTTCTCAGTCAGATTGCAGAGATGGTTTCTCTTAGCTTGGTGCATCATTTTCAAGAATTTAACTTGGTAAAGTTAGCTCTATAAGTCTACTATATGCTCATCAATTCTCATTTCATTCGGCTATTGCAATCTTCAGTTATGTTTAGTTGAAGTCAATACTGTCTGTTCATTTTCACCTCTTAGTCAGGCACCCAACTTTGTTACTCATCTTGTCAGAGCTGTGTCGTAGTGTGTACTTATCTAAATTCAATGATTTAAAGCTTGTTGAATTCAACATGCTGTCTAGTATAAGCATACAAATTTTCATAATCATTTGATTCTTAAATCTGGAGTTATGTTTATTTTTCCGCTCACTAGTCTCAAACTATAGCAGCCCGTGAAAATCGGGATAATGTCATCACTTGTTAAAACTCCTTCTCAGTGTGTGGTTCATTATTTTTTATGGGATTACTCTTGAAAGTTAGCTCTTTACACTAACTAGACTTCCCCAAGAGGAATTAAGCTAATTACTATTGTGCTCAGAGAATTATGCAAAACACTGGACAGGTGTATGAACCAAAATAGCAAGTTCTTTACCTCTGAGCTAACTCCAACTTACCTGTTTTGATCTATCTTTTTGAGAGTGATCTTCCAAGGTACATAGGCTATCTAATACATCCATTGGCAAGCTAAAAGGGCCCACCATATACTCCTGGAGTTCATTTGGCTGGTGTAGATCAAGGATTTTGCAACACCTCTTCATCTTCAAGCACATACCTATCCATCTCTTCATAGTGGTATCAGAGCAAGGTTGGAAACATGGCAGAGGGATTTCCTTCATCAATTGACAAATTGGACAGAGGTAACTACTCAGCTTGGTCATTAAGAATGGAAGCTTATCTCCAAGGTAGAAGTTTATATGGTTATGTGGTTGGAGATGAAGTTATGCCAAGTTTCAGGAACAAAAGGCAACCAACACAAGAAGAGCAAGAAAGATTGAGCACATGGTGCTCCAAGGATGCACTTGCAAGGTCTTATCTCCTCAACTCTATCTCAGATTTTTTGTTGCCTCACATTAGAAGTTGTAAGACATCTCAGGGAGTGTGGGATGCACTTGAAGCCTTCTTCTCTTCAAGTACCAAAGCTAGGAAGCATCAACTATGGCTGGATTTCACAACTCTCAAGAAAGCTCCCAAACAAAATGTGATTGATTTTGTCACAAAGCTCAATGACATAGCAGATCAGTTGGGAAGCATTGGAGAGGTAATAGATGAAGAGCAAATTGTAAAGCAGGTCATCAATGGCTTGAAGGCAGATGACAAGTGGGAAGCATTCACCACAGCTATGGATTTCAATACACTCATTGGACAACTACTTACTCAAGAGGCAAAGCTAATCAAAAATGGAGAAAGCTCTAAAGGTAATCAATCTTCACCTTTATACACTGATAAAAGCAAGTCCAAAGATAACAAAGGAAAGGCAAAGAAAGTGGATGATGAAGCAGGAACATATCAAGCTAATTATGCATGTAGAGGAAGACATGGCAGAGGTAGAGGAAGAGGAGGTAGACAAGGCAGGGAGAGATCCCAAGACTCCAACTCATGTTCTATTTGTGGATTAACTAATCATACAACTGAAAATTGCTTTAGGAATTCCAAGAATCAAAGAGGCAGAGGATACAATAGAGGAAGTTATGGCTACTCAAGAGGAAGGTTCAACAATTATCATGGAAACTACAACAACTACAATCATTCAAACTATCAAGGAGGCTACAAAGGAAGGAGAGACTTCAATAACTACGCAGAAGACTCAAACAAAGAGGATTTATTATTGATCATGTACATGGCTATGCCACAAGGTAAATCTAATGAGCATGCTTTCTACATAGATTCAGGTTGTTCAAATCATGTGGCAGGAAATGTGGCACTCCTATCAAATTTAGAAGATCCAAGGAATAAGCATGAGGTACAAACAGGAGATGATACAAGACATCTTGTGGAGAAAATAGGCAATGTCAAAGCACCTGATGGAAACATCAACCTACTCAGTAAGGCACTCTATGTCCCTACCATTACAAAGAATTTAATAAGTGTTGGCCAGATAGTAGAGAAAGGGTTGCAAGTCAGGTTCACAAAAACAAGAGCATTTGTTGAAGATCCAAGTCAAGGATTCAGAAGAATTGCAAAAGGTGAAAAGACAGGTAGATTGTTCACATTTGAATTACAAGACACTAGAAACATTGCTCTCTTTAATTATGGTAGTCAGACACTCACAAAATTGGAAGTATTGCAGAAAAGGTTAGCACATATTGGTGAAAGGTCATTAAAGCAAATTTGCAGGGACCAAAGTGTACTTGGACTCCCTAATTTGTCAAAACAGCATATGATTTATAAGTGTAGTGGATGTCAATTTGGAAAGTCTCACAGGTTACCATTCATGAAGAAAGGTTACATGCATGGTGATCTCTTGGAGTTGGTTCATACAGATGTATGGGGACCTAGCAAGGAAGCTTCAATATCTGGATCAAGGTATTATGTCTCCTTTATTGATGATTGCAGCAGACAGACTATCCTATTCTTTATGAAACACAAAGATGAAGTTTTTTCATGTTTCAAAAGATATTTGGCTCTTGTGGAGAATCAAACAGGTAAATCACTAAAAAGGCTAAGGTCAGATGGAGGGGGAGAATACTTCTCCCATGAGTTTGATTCTTTTCTTCAAGAAAGAGGAATCAAAAGAGAGGTAACTACAAGGTACACTCCTGAGCAAAATGGAGTGGTAGAAAGGAGGAATAGGACAATTGTTGTAGCTGCAAGGTCCATGTTAAATGAAAAGCATTTACCTAATTATCTATGGGCTGAGGCTGTATCTACAACCACTTACTTGATTAACAGGTTGCCTTCAAAATCCCTTGATGAGATGACTCCATGTGAGGCTTGGAATGGAAGAAGACCAAGCTTAGATCATTGTAAAATTTTTGGATGTATTGCTTTTGCTCATGTTCCTTCACAGGTTAGAGGCAAGATGGATCCAAAGGTAGAAAGGTGTGTATTTATTGGATATGACAACAATCAAAAGGGCTACAGATTATACAACCCTACCAACAAAGGATTCTTGGTAAGCAGAGATGTAGTTTTTTATGAGAACAATTCATGGTATGAAGATTCATGCAGGAAGGTCAATTTACCATATGATCTTGAAGAAGATTTTCCAAAGCTTGGTAGAGAACAACCAAAGATTGAAGAACAAGACACCTCGGAGGATGATGAAGAATCTCAGATGGAAAAGATCAAAGCAGGGAAGTCTAAAGGTAAAGAAAAATTGCAGGAACTTGGACATGAGGCAGAATCATCACATCATGGCCTAAGAAGATCTATGAGGGAAAAGAAAAAACCAGAAAGGTATGGGTTTGACACCTCATTAGTAACTAAACATTCTATCTACATAGCAGAGGACATAAACCAAGAGAAGCCATCATCATTTGAAGAGGCCAAAGCAAAAAAAAGAATGGAAGCATGCAATGAAGGAAGAGATTGAAGCACTTGAGGAAAACAACACTTGGGATTTGGTGCCCAAGACTTCATCCATGAAGGTAATAGGCTCAAGATGGGTCTATAAACTCAAGAAGAATTATGATGGTTCCATTAACAGGTATAAGGCAAGGCTTATAGCAAAAGGCTTTGCACAAACTCATGGAATTGATTATGAGGAGACCTTCTCTCCTGTGGCAAAGATGCCTACTATTAGGGTTTTGCTTAGTATTGCCTCTTCCAAGAATTGCAAGATACTTCAACTAGATGTAGAGAATGCATTCTTGAATGGTTGGATAACAGAAGAGGTATACATGGCACAACCACCTAATTTTGAGAATCAAGTTTATCCTGATTATGTGTGTAAACTTAACAAAGCATTGTATGGTCTCAAGCAAGCTCCAAGAGCTTGGAATTTCAGACTTGTTTCATTCTTGCAGGACAAAGGCTTTCAACCAAGCAAGGTAGATCCTTCACTCTTTATCAAAAAGAGTAACTCTGAGGTCATCTACTTATGTGTATATGTAGATGATATTATATTGACAAGAAATGATGCAGATGGTATGAAGAAGATCAAAGATCAGATGAGAGAAGAGTTCAAGATAAGTGATTTGGGTTCACTTACCTACTTCATAGGTTTGGAAGTTGTCTACAAAGATCATGGTTTGTTTCTCACTCAAAGAAAGTACATTAAGGACATGTTGGCAAAATTCAAGATGCAAGATTGCAGGTACTCCAATGGAGGTCAATCACAAATTGAGCTCACATGAAGGTGAACTCATAGAGGACATCACATCATATCAAAGTCTAGTGGGTAGTCTTAACTATGCCACATTGACAAGAGTAGGT
Organism: Ceratopteris richardii; assembly: GCA_020310875.1. Taxonomy (NCBI): domain Eukaryota; kingdom Viridiplantae; phylum Streptophyta; class Polypodiopsida; order Polypodiales; family Pteridaceae; genus Ceratopteris; species Ceratopteris richardii. The sequence continues at coordinate 160,525,785 of CM035407.1, forward strand.
ATATGTTACAGTGTGAGTGTGCTAAGTTAATTTATGCACACACCAAGGAAACCACATATGGATGCTGCCAAAAGGATTCTCAAGTATCTCAAGGAACCATAAATGAAGGACTTTATTATCCTTAGGGGTGTCTAGTGGGGGTAAATAGGGATAGGAGAGGCCACAGTAACCCACATAGACACGTTCTTCTAAGATAGATGTGTATTTATTAAGAAAAAAATAGGTGTGTTTTTCTTTTATTAAGGCAAGAACAATAGTCAGAGGATTTATCTCAAAATCCACTTAGCAACAAGGTTCCTAGCCATTTTTCTAAGGAAAATGATACCAATACCTACTTCAAAATTTATGGACAACAAGTGCACCAGAAGACTTTGGGAATCTTATAAACATGGTCACTATCACCCCATATAAATCTTCTAGCAAGAGAAAAAACATGTTGCATTTGTTTGATAGAAGGTTTCCAATGAGGAAAAAAATAGGTTAATTTAGGAAGAATATAATGGTAAAGGACAAAAAGTCTATAAGATACAAATCTTGATAAGAGTACCAAGTGGAAAATTTGGTCCTAAAAATGTTTATGATTCAATCCCAACTCTTAGTGTGAGAAACGTGACAACCCATGTGGATACCCAAAATCTGAAAACTAGATGATCCTTCATAATATGGTAGCCTAGTTCCTTGATACACTAAGGATGAACTCCATTCGAGGAATAAAAGGAAGTTTTCTTGTGATTAATGCAAGAAGCAAGAGCGAGACAAAAGGTTTTTAGAGACAAGGAAAGTAAAAGCATACCTTCTCATTGGAATTTATTAGCATATTAATATCATAAAAAAATTTGTAAACTAAGGGAAGAAGGAGAGAGAGGGATGAAAATTTCCTAGATTAGGTCAGATGTGATGGCATCCTCAGCAGGCAAGCCAAGGGATTCACTTGTAATGGCGAACAAAACAGGAGCAAGAGCAAACCCCTGCCTGATGAATCTATTTTGAAGTGTTGGGAAATGCTACCATTGATGGATATTTTGGAGAAAGCATCTCCAAAAAAGCTACTAACATACCTGATAAATTTTTTGCCACAATCGATGACTTGGAGAGACTAGAAGATGAAGCTTCATTCCAACCTATCATAAACCTTCTCAAAGTTAACCTTGAAGAAGAAGAAATCTTGGTTAGGGGAGGAGACCATCTCATAGATGTCAAAGAAACAACCAACAATGGCTCTCTCATTGATCAAAGATGAGTATAGAGGCTTAGCAAAAGTCTCATGTGAGCTTATGTGGCTCAAGAAATTGTTTGTTGATCTTGATTTGCAGGTTAAGCAAGTACCTATTTTTTGGTACAACATAAGTAGCATATGCTTGGCTCAAAATTCGGTGTTCCATGCAAGGTCGAAGCATATAAAAGTGCATTACCACTTTATTAGAGAGAATATCATGTCAAAAGATGTTAACGTGGAGCATGTAAATACAAAGGACCAATATGCAGATATCTTTACCAAAGCTTTGGATGGAGTAAAGCTTCAACACTTTAAGGCATTCATTGGAATGAAGGACCTAGGCATTGGGACTTGAGGGGGAGTGTTGAAAATCAAGTCTCAATCATGCAAAAGGACTCAATCATGAGTTTTACAAGTGGAACAATAAAAAGGGAGGACCCAAAGTCATAGAATCAAATTAGAAGCTCCACCAAACATAATCAAATTCAAGTCTCATCAATCATCCATCAAAAAGTGCACCTACACTAATTGGTGGGTGGTTACCTAGATCGTGTGGAAGTAAAACTATATATAAGCACCATCCCGCCTTTGTTTCTTGAGTTGTATGCATTTCACAAGTTGTCCACTTATTTTAGTGGTCATAAACTCCAACAAGAAGCCCCCTTGCTTGCTTACCTCATTTTCTCATGATTTTGCTCCTCTCTATCTAGAGGTGTAGTTAGGCTTTTCTGAATCTAATTGTAACAGATTGTAGAGCATTGTTTGCTCTTGTGTTGCACTCATTTCATTGATTTCAAGATTCATTTGGGCTCTCATATAGTGCCCCTAAGTTTTTACAAAGTTTCAAGTTATTTGACCAAGTGAGTTATGAGAAATGGCCAACTTTGTGAAGGTATATCTCTACACATAGGCAGAGAGTGTTGCAAATAGGTAGCCTGTCTTTCAGATGGTGATTCTCCCATTTGGAATATATATTTGGGGTGATTTAAAGCTTGTTGATTATCTCTTATAGTCTAGTGTAAGTCTGCTAAATTTTTGTTTAATTCTCTATACAACTGCAGAGAAAAGTTCAGAATAGTGAACATATATCACTGGTTGTGGACCTAGTGGACGGTAGCCATCTTCCATTCTTGCATTGCGGTGTCAGAATCATCCCCCATGATGCACCTAAATAAAGAGGTAAAGCTATTTGAAGTTGCTTTAAGAACACATGTTCAAGCAATACAAAAAGAATAAAGGCAACATTGGCTATTTAGTTCCTTCTCTGAGTTTAAGAGAGTGTCATGATGGAGAGTGTTAATCTCCAAAAGAATAACCTACTCTTATGATTAGAGCACCTCTATACCAAGAGTAAGTCAAAATCTTCACCAAATTAGAGGTTCAATCTCCAAATTATCAAAAGTTGAAAAATTCTGTGAAGAAGATAAAACACAGAAAGTCTGCTACACGATTTCTTCTCATTGATCTATCAAACATGTAAAGTTTTCTATGAAATTTTGTATGGAGTGTTGCCTAGAAGTTGCGCACCTCCTCCAAGTTAAATTTTTTCAAAAGGTTTAGTATAAATTGAGAAATCAACTTCACAAGTTACCTATGTCTAAATCTGCACTTCTGAGAAGTCGATTTTGACACCCCTAACTTCTAACACATAGTTCTATCAATCTCGAACCCGTTTAAACAAATGCTTGTAGATACAGGCAGCTTACCTTCTAACTTAAAGATTAAGTGCTTGCTTGCACAAAACTTTAAACTGTGGAGTGAGAACTGACCAAAAAATCAAGATCGAAATTTGCGCATGTTTCAGAGAACTGTGAACACTCATCACATATGAATGTTCCTATTAACAATTCTCCTAGCCTGTTTACAATTAGACTCTGAAACTCAAGTCATAGACTCATTAACTATGAACTTAGATATCCTCAAAAGGATTTCACAAATGATCTAACACAGACGGAGCAGACATAGAAACATCGGGCGCAATATTTCTTCGATTACTCAGAAAATTACAGTTGAGTGATGAGAGGAAAACTCAACTAACATTTCACATGTCTCATGACATCTAACTTCTCCTTTCTTGACTTCTATACTCACTCATCTATTCTTTCATATGCTCTCATATCACGCCTCGACATTTTCAAGGTATTTATAGAGAAATTTGTACAAGTCTATGACTAATCAAAAATCTAAGTGAACTATAACTATACTAATGTACATATGTGTACATTCCTCATATCCTCTGAATGTATCCTTCTTCCAAGCTTCAAGAATTGAATCTTCCTTCATTCTTTAATCTTCCAAACATTCAATTGGTGATTGGTCTGCACCAATAGCTCCCCCTCAATCATCAATTGAGGTTTCTCTTATTCTTCTTTATGCCTGCCATGTCTTTAAACTTCTGTAACTTTGGTCCATCCAAGCTCTTTGTAAGCATATCAGCTATCTGATCTTTAGTTGAAGTATGTATGACTTCAATCTCCTTATCCATCACTTTCTCTCTTAGAAAGTGATACTGAATCTCAATGTGTTTGGTCCTGGCATGAAAAACAGGATTAGCAGCTAAATACAATGAACTCATGTTATCTCCATATATAATTGGTATCCCATGCACAATGTCAAAAATCTTCATCAAGGTCTTGAGCCAAATCACTTCCTTTGCAGCTTCAACCATGCCTTTATATTCAGCTTCTGTAGAAGACAAAGCAACTATATGTTGCTTCTTGGAACACCATGAGATAAGTTTATCTCCCACATAACACATGTATCCATAAGTTGACCTTCTATCATCTGGATTACCTGCCCAATCTGCATCACTATAAATTTTGATATTTGTATCTGATGTAAACCCATAATACAAACCTTCATTGAGTGTACCCTTAACGTACCTCAACACTCTTTGTCCTGCAATCCAATGTTCTTTCCTTGGGCAATGCATGAATTGAGACAAAACCCCTACTGCATATGATAAATCAGGTCTAGTTAAAGTAGCATAGATAAGACTACCAACCAAACTCTGATATTGTCTCATGTCCTTGAATTCTTCACCTCCAAATTTACTCAATTTGTGATTCACCTCCATTGGTGTAGGTGCTACCCTGCAATCATCCATTTTAAACTTGATTAACAAGTTCTTCAAATACCTTTCTTGAGTCACAAATACTCCATGTTGAGTATATGTAATCTCCATGCCCAAGAAGTATGACAAGTCTCCCAAGTCACTTATTTTGAACTCCTTTTCCATTTGCTTCTTGAGTCTTTGTATTCCTTCTTCATCTGTACCTGTAAGGATTATATCATCAACATATATGCACATGTATATGAAACCATTATCACTTGCTTTGACAAGCAAGCTACTATCTGCTTTAGACACCTGAAATCCAAGTTCTTTCAAGAACTTTACAAGTCTATAATTCCATGCCCTTGGGGCCTGCTTTAAGCCATACAAAGCTCTCTTGAGCTTGCACACATGATCTGGATACCTTTTATCTCTGAACCCTTGAGGTTGCTCCATGAACACATCGTCTGAAATATAACCATTCAAAAAAGCATTTTTCACATCAAGTTGACATAACTTCCAACCTTTACATGCAGCAATAGCTATAAGTGTCCTGATGGTTGTCATCTTTGCCACAGGACTATAAGTCTCATCATAGTCAACACCATATGTCTGAGCAAACCCTTTGACAACAAGTCTAGCTTTGTATCTAGACACACTTCCATCTGCAAACCTTTTTGTCTTGTAAACCCACTTGCATCCAATAATTTTCTGACTATTTGGTTTAGGAACCAAATCCCAAGTTTGATTTTCCAATAGTGCATCATATTCTTCCTGCATAGCTTTCTCCCATTTTTCCTTACCTTTTGCCTCTTCATATGTAGAAGGGTCTTCATCTGTTTTCATCATATAAGCATAATCTTTTGTGGCAAAAAAAGAAGTATCATAACTATACCTTGTAGGTTGCCATTTGTTCCTTGTAGACTTCCTAAGTTCTCCACTTCTTGAGGTTTCTGGTTCTTCATATTCAGGATCAAATCTTGGTGTTTCTTCCACTTCAACCTGCACTTCATTATTCTCTTGTTCATCAAATATCTGAACCTTTGATTTACCTTTCCTTTGGCTCACAATTTCTTCATCATTTGTATTAATATTGATAGTACCTGCATACCAAGTACTTTGCTCATCAAATGTAACATCTTTAGAAACCATGAATTGTTTTGTAGATGGACTCCACAATCTATAACCCATCTGCTTATCATCATAACCAATGAAAACATATTTTTCAGCTTTAGGTTCCAATTTGTTTCTTAATTGTGATGGCACATATGCATATGCCACACATCCAAAAACTCTGCAATGATCCAAGGTAGGTCTCTTACCCCACCAAGCCTCATATGGTGTCATACCCTACAAGGCTTTACATGGTAACCTATTGACCAAATAAGTGGCTGTATTTACAGCCTCAACCCACAAATAATTAGGGCAATTTTTCTCCTTCATCATGGATCTTGCAAACTCAACAAGAGTTCTATTTCTCCTTTCTGCTACACCATTTTGTTGAGGAGAGTACCTGCAAGTAACTTCCCTTTTTATACCTGCATTCCACAAGTAATTACTAAATTCATTAGAGAAATACTCTCCCCCTCCATCTGACCTTAATCTCTTCATCTTATGACCTGTAATTCTTTCTGCATATGCATGATAGTGTTTAAATGTATTAAACACTTCTGACTTATCTTTGATCACATAAATAGTGATCCATCTAGTAGCATCATCAACATAAATCACATAATACCTTGACCCATTTATACTGAAATCCTTTGATGGTCCCCACACATCTGTGTGTACCAATTCAAGCTTCTCTGAGTACATAAAACCATGCTTGGAATAGGAATGCTTATGAGCTTTACCTAATTGACATGCCTCACATTTGTATGTCATATGTTGACCTGCAACATTAGGCAATCCAAGCACTGAACCATTGTTAATCATGTCTTTAATACCTCTTTCATTGAAATGTCCAAGCCTCTTGTGCCAAAGATCTAACTCAGAGATCTTATGTCCTCCATATGTGAACATAGCATGACCAATATTGCCTTGAATCTTCAATGTAAATAATCTTCCTTCTTTCTTCCCTGAAACAATCTGTTTATACCCTTGACTAGGGTCTTCCACATATACTCCATCATTAGTGAACCTTACTTCATATCCCTTTTCAACAATTTGTCATACACTTATCAAATTCTTAGGAATTGTAGGAACATACAGAACCTTACTCAATAAGGTACTACCATCCTTAGCCTTCACTGATCCAATTGACTTCACATTGTGCTTTGTGTTGTCACCTGTTTGAACAACATGATTAAAAACCTTATTCTCCAAATCAGTCATCAAAGCTAAATTACCACTTAGGTGATTACTACACCCTGAATCAATGTAGAAGACTCTTTGATCTTCACTCTGCCTTTCACAAGTTGCATTCATTATCAATGTTGAATCCTCCTTTTGATTTGAAGCATAATTGTAGTAGGTGTTGTTATATTGTTGACTTTGGAATCCTCTACCTGCATTTCTTCCAAAGTAACCCCTACTACCTCTGCCTCTGAAATTACCTCTTTGATTTCTGCCACCTCTTCCTCTTGCATTATAGTTTTGACTATATCCATTATTACTCTGAGTATTGTGCCAACAATCATTAGCTAAGTGATTTGTCTTACCACAAATCCAGCAAGCTTTGCCTCCATCTTTGTTGTTCCTGCCTCTTCCTCTACCTTTGCCACCTCCTCTTCCTCTTAGGAAGTTGGCTTGACTAGTTGTTCCTTCATCTTCATTTGCTTGTTGCTTTCCTTTGCTATTCTTCTTCTTGTCCTTTGAGTACATTGCATGACCTGCACTCTTGTCACCATCTCCTTTAACATCCTGCTCAAATGTCAGCATATGACCTAACAACTGATTTAAATCAGGAGTGAAATGATCAAGTGATAACTCTGTAGACAAAATGAATGGCTTCCATTTGTCATCACCTCTTAAACCTGTAAGGATTTGCCTTACCAATTTATCCTCCTCAATGTCTTCATCAACAGCTCCTAAAGCATCTGCAATATCTTTCATTCTTGTCACATAGTCTGAAATGGATTGAGAAGCCTTCTTCTTAAAGGTGGTAAACTCTGCCCATAAGGATGCCTTCCTTGACTTAGTAGTATTCTGGAAATGCTCCTCCAAAGCATTCCAAATATTAGTTGCACTTTCAAGACCTCGAATATGAGGTAACAAGTAATCATTGACTGCCATATATATAATGCTCCTAGCTTGAGCATCTTTCTTCATCCAATTTTTCAAATCTGCTAACTCTTCCCTAGTTGGAACACTAGGATCTCTGAACTGTGGCTTCTCTTCTTCTCCTGTGATGTAAGCTATTAAATCTTTGCTCATAAGATGAGCTTCCATCCTCATTGACCATGCAGGATAGTTTTCCCTATCCAATTTCTCTATCTGAAGAGAATCTCCCATCTTGTGTCCACCTGTGTATTGAAATCTTCAAACTTTATGAACAATATATGTACCTTTACTTCAAATTAGAGTCCTTTTGTCTTTCTTGATGTCGTATGGTCTCCTCCTCAAGCTTTGCCTTCAAGCTTTCACCTTTTAGTTCTTCAGTTGTTGAATTTCTTGAATCTGCAGCAGTCGGGATCCTCCTTTCCTTGATTTTGATGTCTCCTGCTCTGATACCACTGATGGAGAGTGTTAATCTCCAAAAGAATAACCTACTCTTATGATTAGAGCACCTCTATACCAAGAGTAAGTCAAAATCTTCACCAAATTAGAGGTTCAATCTCCAAATTATCAAAAGTTGAAAAATTCTGTGAAGAAGATAAAACACAGAAAGTCTGCTGCACGATTTCTTCTCATTGATCTATCAAACATGTAAAGTTTTCTATGAAATTTTGTATGGAGTGTCGCCTAGAAGTTGCGCACCTCCTCCAAGTTAAATTTCTTCAAAAGGTTTAGTATAACTTGAGAAATCAACTTCACAAGTTACCTATGTCTAAATCTGCACTTCTGAGAAGTCGATTTTGACACCCCTAACTTCTAACACATAGTTCTATCAATCTCGAACCCGTTTAAACAAATGCTTGTAGATACAAGAAGCTTACCTTCTAAGTTAAAGATTAAGTGCTTGCTTGCACAAAACTTTAAACTGTGGAGTGAGAACTGACCAAAAAATCAAGATCAAAATTTGCGCCTGTTTCAGAGAACTGTGAACACTCATCACATATGAATGTTCCTATTAACAATTCTCCTAGCCTGTTTACAATTAGACTCTGAAACTCAAGTCATAGACTCATTAACTATGAACTTAGATATCCTCAAAAGGATTTCACAAATGATCTAACACAGACGGAGCAGACACAGAAACATCGGGCGCAATATTTCTTTGATTACTCAGAAAATTACAGTTGAGTGATGAGAGGAAAACTCAACTAACATTTCACATGTCTCATGACATCTAACTTCTCCTTTCTTGACTTCTATACTCACTCATCTATTCTTTCATATGCTCTCATATCACGCCTCGACATTTTCAAGGTATTTATAGAGAAATTTGTACAAGCCTATGACTAATCAAAGATCTAAGTGAACTATAACTATACTAATGTACATATGTGTACATTCCTCATATCCTCTGAATGTATCCTTCTTCCAAGCTTCAAGAATTGAATCTTCCTTCATTCTTTAATCTTCCAAACATTCAATTGGTGATTGGTCTGCACCAACATGTCATATGGGATGCTATAAACTCGGATAAAGATTTCAAAAACTATGATGTTTCCTCATAATATTAATCACTCTATTCTAATATGGCTTATCTTACACAATGGTCTCTAGTTATCACCATAGAACATGGAGAAGAGAAGGGCAGGTATGTTGAGAGAGATGTATCCAAAATGGAAGAGACTCAATAGAAAGCGTTGTTCTGGTAGTAAAAAAACTTAAAGGGTGTTTACCATCAAATTTTTTCCCACAAAATTCCTATGACACTTGATGCAAAGCCTTGTAAATAGAGCCCATAAACTTATAATGACATATATTTGGCCAAGATAAAAGAGAAGATCTATAAAATGTGAGGCATATTTTACTTATGAGATTAAGCACACTGAATGGTGTCCTCAATAGTTTTTGTGCACAAAAAAAGTGTCAAGTATGCATCAATGTGAAAAATGTTAATGTTTCAAAGATAAGGGATAGCTTTCCACTTCCAATCACTCATCATCTCTTGGAAAGGGTAGCTAGAAAGGAGCTATGTAGCTTTCGAAAGTTTTTGACAATTCAAAGAATTTCTTGATAGCTTGGGCCTCTACACCAAAAACAGAGTCTGCAAATCTTGTGCAGGAAGAAGAATGGGCGTTTACTACTGTCTGCAGTTTTGACCCATCTTCTCATGATCAGTGCATGTCTGCAGTAGACTCAGATGTTTGGTACTTTGATAGTGGGGCGACCAAACATATTACCTCGCAGCGCAGTTTCTTCTCTTCACTCGAGCCTGCCCCTACAGGGAATACTATCACATGCGCCAATAACTCCTCTTATCCTGTTATGGGAGTTGGTAAGATCATTCTGACTACTGCTGATGGTAGTTCTTTCACTTTGTCAGATGCTTTATTTGTGCCAGGGATCAAAAAGAACCTGTTATCAGTTTCTGCATTAGCCAAGATTGGCTTGGTTGTGAAATTCGTTGATGACAGGTGTGCAGTCCATGATCTCTCAAATGGCGATGTGATTATTGCTTCTGGCATTTTATGTCGTGGGTTGTATAAGCTCATAGACTATGAAAGATCTGTGAATGATTCGGCATGTGCAGTTCATGATTCTCCGGCTATGTCAGATGCAAAGCTTTGGCATGCACGCTTTGGTCATCTGAATTTCGCTAGTTTGTTACGCCTGCAGAAATCTGAAATGGTGTCCTCTTTGCCCAAACTTGAGGCACCTAGAAAACATGTTTGTGAAGGCTGTATTTTGGGCAAAATGCAGCGTTCTTCCTTTCCAAAAAATGGTTCAGTTCGAGCTATGCAGAAATTGCAGCTTGTACATAGTGATGTCTGTGGTCCTATGCAGACACCCTCTTTTGGAAATTACCTTTACTTCGTGACTTTCATTGATGATTTTTCCAGGCATGCATGGGTATATCCACTCAAAGCAAAGTCCGAAGTGTTCATGTGCTTCAAAAAGTTTTTGGTTTTGGCTGAAAATCTGTCAGCATGTAAAATGGGCACCCTCCGTTCTGATCGAGGGGGGGAATATATGTCTTCAGATTTTAATGCATTTCTGGCTGAACGTGGGATAAAACACCAGTGTACAGTGCCGTATACACCTCAACAGAATGGAGTTGCTGAACGAAAGAACAGGTCACTCATGGAGATGGCGAGGTGCATGGTCAAAAGTCAGGCTTTACCACATAGTTTCTGGCTTGAGGCTATCATGTGTGCAGCATATGTACTGAGCAGGTGTCCCACCAAAGCGTTGCAATCTATCACTCCATATGAGGCTTGGCATGACCGCAAGCCATCTGTTGCTCATCTGCGTGTTTTTGGTTGTTTGGCAATTGCATTAGTGCCTGAACGACATCGCAAAAAATTGGATGATAAGGCAGTAAAATGTATTTTTGTTGGGTACAGTTCTGAAAGTAAAGGCTATCGTCTGTATCATCCACAGACTAAACGCATTCTGGTTAGCCGTGATGTTGTCTTTGTGGAAGATGCTATTCAGCCATTGCTTTCATGTACTAAGGAGACATCTGTTAGCTCCAAAGACATGTATGATACTTTGATGCCTCTTTTTACAGGTGGACAGGCTAGCGCTGGTCCTAATGAGGCAACTTCTCAACCTTTGCAGGTTTCATATGATGATGCAGATCATTCCATTTCTGATGCAGATTTACATGATGCACTTGTTGATGAGAGAGCTGATATTGAAATGGAAGAATAGGGACAGTAAGTACACTAAGAAATGCGGATATGTGATTGATTTTCCTGTGTGATTTTCAGCTTTAAATCTTCTATCTTGCAACATTCTCTCATCATATGAGCTTTGTACACACGGTTTTTCTGAATGGAGGTTCAATCTAAACTTACTCCCCCGAGCTTTTAACTTTGGAATTACAAATTTATAGTGAATAGGCATAGTACTCCAGGACCCTTATCCTACATAGCACGGGTTAAATTGGTTTGACACTGACTTACAACAAGAGCTTTTAACTTTGGAATTACAAATTTATAGTGAATAGGCATAGTACTCGAGGGACCCTTATCCTACATAGCACGGGTTAAATTGGTTTGACACTGACTTACAACAAGAGGACATCAAATTGGCTTGCTTTAGATGTCCTGCCCACCAGCTTTGTACACGCTTCAGGTCAAGATTGTCGGAAGCATTGATGACGTAGCCCATGCAGCTAATGAAGTAGTTGCGCACCCTCCATCAGTCAACCCTTTGCACTTATGGCCTGCGCGCTAGTTGAGCTTGCAATCACCATAGCCATACATGATACATCCCATATGTGCAGAAAATTGCATTTTCCGTTATACTCATCAAAGTTGTTGTCGCCATAACCATCACTATTACTAATACGCGTCGCATGTATATGTAATTTAGCTTCATGCAGTTCTTTGCAAATGTATAGCTGTTGTTCAAGCTTTCACCGTTCAGAGCATAAGAAATTGTCAATGTCCATCAATAACAGACTATGAAGATAATTCGATAATTCGTGCCTGCCTGTGGTTGCGAGCACATTTACTGTTGGTTGTGCAGCTCTTGTTTAAGATAAAGGCATCAACACTTGTCGTCCTCCAGGACAGAGCTGCCATGAAATTGCGTAAATGGCAGCGTTAGAGTTGGAAGTATAGCGGCAATAAGTACACTAAGCAACGCGGATAAGTGATTCAATTTCCTGTGTGATTTTCTGCGGACAATTCTTCTATCTTGCAGCGTTCTCTCATCATATGAGCTTTGTACACGCTTGAGGTCAAGATTGTTGGAAGCATTGATGAGGTATCCCATGCAGGGAATCCAGTTGCGCACCTTCCACAGTCAACCCTTTGCACTTATGGACTGGACGCTAGTTGAGCTTGCAATCACCATAGCCATACATCCCATATGTGCAGGAAATTGCACTCTCTGTTATACTCAGCAGACTTGTTGTCGCCATGGTCACGATCATTGCTAATACGTGTAGCATGTATACGTAGTTTAACTTCATACAGTTCTTTTCTATAACTAATTTTCAAGTTTTCACCGTCCAGAACATAAGAAATTGCAATCACCATAGCCATAGCCATACATCCCATATGTGCAGGAAATTGCACTTTCTGTTATACCTAGCAGACTTGTTGTCGCCATGGTCACGATCATTGCTAATATCTGTAGGATGTATACGTAGTTTAACTTTATACAGTTCTTTTCATATTTATAACTAATTTTCAAGTTTTCACCGTCCAGAACATAAGAAATTGCAATCACCATAGCCATAGCCATAGCCATAGCCATACATCCCATATGTGCAGGAAATTGCACTTTCTGTTATACCCAGCAGACTTGTTCTCGCCATGGTCACGATCATTGCTAATATCTGTAGCATGTATACGTAGTTTAACTTTATGCAGTTCTTTTCATATTTATAACTAATTTTCAAGTTTTCACCGTCCAGAACATAAGAAATTGCAATCACCATAGCCATAGCCATAGCCATACATCCCATATGTGCAGGAAATTGCACTTTCTGTTATACTCAGCAGACGTTGTCGCCATGGTCACGATCATTGCTAATACGTGAAGGATGCATACGTAGTTTCACTTCATACAGTCTTTCCATATTTATAACTACTTTTTCGAGTTTTCACCGTCCAGAACATCAGAAATTGTCGATGTCCATCAAGAACAAACTATGATCATAATAGTCTCAAGCCGCTTGGTTGGGTGGTTGGGCCTTTCGCCTCTTGAGGCGGGGGCGAGGGTTCAACCCCCACCAACAACATGTAAGGGACATGTTAACATGGAAACCTTGTATTGTGGCTAATGTGCCACCGTTTATCTTGCTTCGCGATAGATGTGACCCTAGTCTAACCGAGCTATGTAAAACCCTTGTTCTTGTGGGATAAGGGGGGTCCCTATGTAAAACCCCTGTTCTTGTGGGATAAGGGGGGTCCCATGGGTACTATGCCCTTCCTCTAACCATCATGAACACATTTGCTGTTGTTCGATGTATCTGGGCACACAATCTTCATCATTGCCTTACCCAAAACTTGTCAACCCTCATTAAATTTGGTCCTACAACTTAAATTCCGCTATACAACATGCTACATAGATATTTTTTTTTCTTTTGAAGACAAAAAAGTTAAGGATGAATATTAATAGAAAGTGTTACGTCAGTGCAAAGGTAGGCCCTCATCACAAAAATACAAGTTACAACCCTCAAAACACTAAGTAGTATAGGGTACACCTCATTTCTAGTATAGGGTACACCTCAACTCTGAGTAACAAGGTATGCATTGTGGACAGGCTGGATTATGCACTGAGAGAAAGGGGATCTCACAATAAGGATGAACAAGTGTAGAAAATCTAGATTCGAGACCTAGAATAATATTTTCAGAAATGACAAGTTAATGTAGGATGAAGAAATCATGAACATTTTTTATGGGTCCCTTGGATGTAAATAGATTCTTAGTGGGCATAAAAGGATGCTACACCAAAGGCTGGACAACTTCACTCATCATAAGGCTCTTGTTTTATATACTTGTTGTTCAAGAAATGTTTTCTCAATTTAATTCCTATTGTTGACAAGCTCAATAAAGGCAAGCATGTGGAGTGGAATCCACATCAAAGAAGTATAGATTAAGAGCTTATGGGATTTTCCCCTATCCATCAAGCATGACTCTGTTATGGTTGATATTACATAAAGCTGTTTGGAAAGACAATAAAGCTAAAAGGATGAATATTAATACCAACGAGTCTTACTTTTGTGGCAATGAGGATAATCTTGCTCATCTCTTCATCAACTATAAGCATGCTCAGAGATGTTGGATAATGTTCAATAATTATTGCTCCATTGTTGACACTCCCAGGCTTGGATATAAAGAGATCTTGTTGGGAGAAAGCATCAAAATGGATGTGGTGTTGTGGCAGTTGTTGAGATCTTAGATCATCTGGAGCATATGGTGTGGTAGGAACCACAAGATCTTTAGCCCTATTTAAAGAGAATACTTCTATGATTGTATCAATGAGATGAAAAGAATTGGAAATTTATGTATTAGGTCAATGTCTAATGCTCCGCTAGAGCATGAAAGTTTCAAGTCCATTATTAGTAATAATAAGCCCAACAAATAGAGAGAAAAACTCATCGTCTAGTTTTTTTTTATAATAAGAAACAATATATAAAAAAAAGATGTACAATAAGCCTCTCAAAAGGGGGAGAGGTCTTCCTTGTGGAGGAATTAGAAGGAGGGACAAACCCTAGAGCTTGTTGTTCTTATGAATGTATCAAAGACCATGAAGTACTAATCCAGTCTCATCCTACTCTGTAGAATCCTTGCATCTGAGTTTATTCGTGGTCTGAGAGTTTTGTGTCCATGTAAAGGAAATGGATGGTTCTCCATGAAGCTCTATGGGATGGTGTGAGGATTCAGTATTCTCCAAATGTTAATGTTCCACCTGCTGATGGTTTGAACATGTATGCTACTGCTACAAATATAGGCTCCCCTAAATCTTTTGCGAACATTGCGAAATCTACAAGTAATATATATAATCCGCTTTTTTGTTCTTGAACACCACAAGTAAGGATTCTCTTTGATCCGCTAATGCAAGTGATCAAGGTAAGGGTTAAGTTGATGGTTCTTCTAATGCTCATGAAATTAACGTCATCTATGATGCAGAGGAAAACAATGATGTGACCCTGATTATAGACAGAGGTTCTCTTGATAGTTGGTTTTGCTGCAGGAAGATCAATCTAGGTAGAACAAGTCTATTATGTGTGTTGCAGATCAAGCTTTCCTGGCTAGTCAAAAGGGCAAAGGTAAATGGATCTCATCTACTAGTAAGTAGAAATCTGCAAATGCTGCACATTCGAAGAAGAAAGCCAAAGATGAGAAGAAATCAGAAAAGTAGAACTTGTTTTGCAAATAATGTAAAGCAAATGATCATGTCATTAAGAGCTGTCCAAAACTGGCTGCTAAAGAGGCAAAGAAGAAAGAGGCCGGAATGGTTGTTGTAGAGGCCTCTACACTGAAAACAGAGTCTACAAAACGTGTGCAAAATGAAGAATTACTGTTCGCAGTTTTGACCCATGTTTTGATAAGCAGCGTATGTCTGCAATAGACTCAGATGTTTGGTATTTTGATAAACCATTAAACCCAAGGATAATATTTGACTGGTAGATCATGAAAATAAACCCGCATAGGTATTTTAGTTGGCTTAGGTCCCCTAGGAATGAAATCCACATGCCACTTGAAGATGGACATAGGAGTGTTCTTGATAAGCCATTAACCCTCAACTATGACTTGAAGAGAACCATTTGAATCATAAAAAAAAGTACTATTTGAATCATTAAAAAAAAATCTAGAAGTAATTATTGGGAAGCTATTGAATTTGCTTGAATAGGCCCCTACTTTCCCACTTTGATTTAATCTAGTCTTCAAATGTAAAGGCATTTGGATTGCCTTTCATCATCAAACAAAGAGTAGAAACAAAACTCTGATATGTGTCAGGAAGACCATTTAGAAGAGTTTGCATAAGTGAATTTTCAAGAAGGACTTCGTTAGTAGAGATCAATTGTTCCTTCAAATCCTTGATCTTTGTTAGAAAATTGTCCATAGAATCACCTTCATTCATATGCTCACTCTCCAACTATTTTCGGAGGTGAGAAACACGATCCTCATTCCTAGCCTGGTACAATGTGGTAAGTGTATCCCAAGCATCCTTAGTTGTTTTGGAAGAGCAAATGTGAGGAATAATGGCATGTTTGATAGAAAAGGCTATCAATGCATGTGCCTGAGCATCTCTGCCATCCCAACAAATTTGCTTTGCAGTAGGTGCAATAGGAACCGCAACACGAATAGGAATCTGAAGAATATCAGCATCTTCAATGCCATCTACATCAGCTTCAATACCTGTATTTGTAGGTGTAATAGGACATTTTCCAACACCCTGCACAATGTTCCATAGTCCTTTTGCAACCAATACATGTCGCACCATATACGCCCACCACGGCTAATTAGTATTGTCCAACTTATCCTCACTAGCCAACATATGGAATACATCACCAAAATACCCTAATGCGGAAATATGATTGTATCTAAAAAAGTTGAACAAAATTACCATGATGAGTTCTCCTAGACCTATAGCAAACTTTGAGATGCTTATAGTGGCAAACCAAAACTTGTATATATATTTGGCACAAAAAGACAAAGTAACCTGCATAAGCACTGTGATACTGTGTTTAAAAGGCCGAAACGAGCTCAGACCGCGATTTTAGTACATTTCATGCAATTTTGAGATTGTGACCAAGGGGGTGTCGACGACGCCCTAGATGAAGCAGTAACCTGCTTTGGTACCAATTGTTGGTTAGACGTCTGTGGAATTACACAAATAGCACGAAGAAGAAGAAGCTTGGAGCACAACACACAATACTGAATGTATTACCACTAGAATGTACAAAGATAAGTAACCCATTAGGGCTATAGGCATATATACAAGGTAGGGGAAAAAAACCTCCTAAAGAGGGAAAAAAGTGCCCCGATGGTCCTGCATTAGGAAAAAGGGTGAACCCTGCATGGGCCTTGTAAGGATCCCTAATTTTCAGGGATTAAGCCTCATTCTGCTGTTGTCTAAGGGGACAAAGTGCATTTAATAGGGCACTTTTTAGTAGGCTGGAGTAGGCTTTTTTTAAGGCTTACTAGGCTCCTCTCTCTCTTCTTTTAGAGAGAGAGAAAGGGAATCTACTTTCCACATCATCAAACTCGAGCATGTATGGGAATAAAAAAATGATTTTTTTTAAAAGTTTCAATTTCAGTGTTTATTTACTTGAAAGGGCTCATTTTTTAATATATATGTCAGAAGTGACCTTTTTTGAGTTTAGTTTTTAATTTTCCTTTTGAAAAAGCAATATTTTTAAAATCCCTCCAAAAGTAGAGTGCCACATCATCAAATCCGTAACTACTCTTCACCCAAAAAATGACTTTTTCAAAATTTCAACATTTTTGGCTATTCTCAGTGGAAAAACACACTGTGACCCATCCTCATCCAAGAAAACAAACTTTTCTTGAGAAAATCATGCTCTAGCATCTCTTCCAAACAAATTTCTGGTCTCTTTCTCAGTATTGTTTAATTGTTGGAAAAGATGGTGTTGACACCTATTACAAACCTCACATTAGGACGTCCTCATGCCCCAGCATCAACAAGTATCCATGTTCGTGTGCCCAGAGAGTTTGCTCCAAATACACAATGCAACAATGATGTGAACTCTCAAAATGAGCGTCGTGAAGCTGGAGAAAAGAATATTGATCTTTGGACTCATGGTTCATTATACCCTCCTGATCCAATGTCTTCTTACCATCCAACATTCCATAACCTCTCAACTTTACTTCAGTTCATCGGTGCCGGTAAAGCTGGGCTCTTAGGTTATTGTCAACGATTATCTACACATTCAACTGCCATTATTAAGTATTGGATTCACCAATATCAACTAAATCATACAAGGTTGGTCACTTTTGAAAGCACAATCATATCTTTACAAGAAAAGCTTGCAGAGCTTGAAAAGCATATGGAAGAAAAGGAGAGAACAATTGAGACATTTAAAAACACTGTCCAACACTTGAGAGAGACTCCACTTGGGATGCGACGTAGGAGACGATCATTAACATCCTTTGACTCTCTTTCAATTGGTGGTGGAGCACGCAAACGACGAGTTTTTGCAATAAGGTTTGGCTTGTATTTGTTTCTCTTTTTGGAAGACTTTTATATGTATATATATATATTTTTTTTTCTTGTTATGTAGGTCATTCGTTGAAGATGTTAATGCATCATCAACAACAGAGGATCAATTCAAGTTATTAAATTCTTGTTTGACCAACAAGCAGGTGGTTAGTATTTTGGAGTCACGGATAGGAAACCTTATCAAGAAGAAAGTGATTAAAGATCTCACAAAAAAGTTACAAGATATTATCACTCCTAGAGACGTGCAGATGGTATGTGATGAAGCAGGAATTAGTACTAAAGGATACAGTGCATTGTACAACCTTTTGAAGCATTCATTAGAAAGAGAAGGTATTTTACAGAATATGTTTCCATCTCCTTACAAGGTATCGCTAAAGAAGTCAATGTCCAATGAAGATATAACTAGTATTCTTGGAAACTACTTATATATAGAGGATATTATGCCTATGTCTATTTATCATTTATCTACATCCAAAAAAGAGTTGAAAAGCGCAGTTGGAAATGGATTTCCTTACACAAAGTACAACAACATATTCGTGGATTTGGAGAGGCTTCAACAGGCAATGGTTCAATTTTACAAATCTACTATACCAGGTATGTGCACTATTGTTACCTTGATATACATTGTATTTTGATGTTATAAAGATTTTGCTAATTTATGCAGATTGTAATACCAAATTACAGTTTATATTGAAGTTAGATGAATGCCAGATTATAAAGGGACGACGAATGGAGAGATTGAGTTTGACACTCATGAATGAAGCTATGAGAAATGCCATATCTGATGAAAGTTGTTACTCTAGCTCTAAGTCTACATATAGTGTTCAATCCGAGAAAGAAATATGGTGGTTAGGTGCTATTGAAGTACCTAAAGAATCCAATGATGTTCTTTCATGGATTTTTAGTAGGACCCCATGGATCACTAAAGTAATACTTTCTCAAATTCATGGTGCAAAGCTCCACATAGAAAACTTTGGTGATTTTGAGATAGATTGGCACTTGGGTGGGGATTTAAAAACTATCAAATGCATGTTAGGTTGCAAGCAAGGTGCATCTGCTCGTTATCCATGTCCATTTTGTACTCGAGGCTACAAAGTAGCAAAGGGACAACAAAAAGTACTATCTAGCTTAGATGAATACATAGATGCACCTACTTCCACGGAATGGGATAGACCTTTGTTAAGGTGTCCAATGTTAGAAATACCTAACCGTGACACATTAGATAAAGATTGGAATCCCATTATTCCATTTCCATTAGTTAATGTTCACTTTTGCACATTGCATGCTTTCATGAGAATATTTGATAGATTATTGAAGCTCCACATAGAATATGCATTTTCCATGAAGCCAATTGATAAATCTGTACAAGCAATCAAAAAATTGGAAGAGTTGCTTAATTCGATTGGTTGTAATGGTGGTAATGTAACTCTAGTTGTCAAAAAACCTGGTGAATCGCAAAATAGTTTGCAACAAGTGTCAATGACAGGGAAGAAGGCAAGAAAATTTTTCAGAACAGGTGTAAGCCCTAAGAAAAATGAATGCAGGGAGCTATGGAAAGACTTGTGCATGATCACCACTGATAATGATTCTCAAATTGACCTTAGTAATAGGCGAAAGAAGGTTTGGTCATGCTTAGATAAGTTGGTAGGTTTAATGAGTCTTAATAGCTCCAACAAAAATGACCGTCAGTTGTTTCAAGATACATTAATGGAGTTTGCAAAGTGTTTCATCCTATCTTGGGGAGAGAGCAATATTACACATTACATTGTAAGTTTTCTTATTTTTTCAATTTTCTTGTTGATAACATTGTGTTATATGTACTTATATCATTTCAGCATATTTTATTTGCACATGGAGCATTTTTTATGCATCGATATGGTTCATTGGAGATTTTTAGTACACAAGGAATGGAGAAGTCACATTACAAGGCTAGAGGTGTTTACTTCAAGAACACACGACATGGTGGTGGTGCAATGCAATCAAACTATATGGAAGAGATGTTTAATTGGTTTTATCGTACTGCATTTTCAAGGACATATGCAATGGAACGAGCCAAGGAGTCGAAAGTTGCAAAACTTGCAAGATTTAATCAACACAACTTAGCTAGTGAAAAATGGAAGTCATCATTGGGACCTTTACGTCATGCTCAATGGCGGGTACAAGAACACGACAGGGTTCATCATGGAAGTGAAGTCATTTAATACATTCATGGCATTTTCTGAATAATTCATAAGGTTTGCTACACACTAATCTCTTGTTTGCAATTTTTTCAGGTAATTTTTAATTTTTAAACTATTTTTTGTCCATTCAGATGTGAACAGAACCTTTTTAAGTGAAACATTATAAAAGGAGACTCATTGTCTCATTTCAACATTCTAGCACTATAGAGGATGGCACGAACAAAGCAAACTGCAAGGAAGGATCCCATTAACTTTCCTACCTATGTGCAAGGCACTCAGAAGCCACCATGGATGAATCACCACAAAAGGCGACGTAGTGTCTCGTGCTCTGCATCCCATCGCGAAACAGGTGGTGGCCATACCTCTGGGAGTGAACAGTTGCATGAACAAGTGGAACATGGGCAATCCAGGGAAAAGGCCGTAAATCAACCCCAATCACCACCATCATCATATGATGAGCCTCCATCACCAAAGAGACCAACAAAGACAAGGGTGAAGGAGCGTGCTCATAGACAGGTAGTTTCTGATGATGATTTTGATGAATCGCATGAGGATGTGTCTCAACAACGTTCACAATCAAGTGATGAGAGTCAAACATTGCCACCATGGGGTAACGAAGAAATACCTACAAATCATAGGGTTACTGTAGCGGGAAAGACACTACCATCAAATCAGGGGGCCATACCCAATGATCAAGAGAGAGAGCAAAGCCAGCAACAACATCCTGAACAAGGAGAAAGCTCAAGACGCGTGCAACGGAAGAAGAAATTCTTTCAACCTCGTCGTAGACCACCCCAACCAAGACCACAAGAAAATGTCCAACGAAGACCACCACCACCACAAGCTAGAGCACCACAACGAAGAAGAAGATATACGAAGGCATTTGCAGAGATAAGGCACTATCAAAAGACAGCTGAGCTTCTCATACCTAGAAGACCCTTTGCAAGGGTGGTCAAAGAAGAGTTACAAAGGTATTGTGCAGGGTTAAGGATCCAAGCTCTAGCTTTAGAAGCTTTACAAGAGGCAGCTGAAGCATTTTTGATATCAATGCTAGAGGATTCCAACCTGTGCGCCATCCATGCTAAGCGAGTCACTATACAACCGAAGGACATACAGTTAGCTAGGAGAATTAGGGGTGATCATAGCTAAGTTTTGTAACTGATCTCTATGGATAAGAGATTTTTTGTAAATATTGCCATTTTCAATGAAACATTAGCACTTTTCCTCTATTCCATTTATAATCTCATTATTTAGAATGAAACATGAGCAGTCATTTTACATTTCCATGTGTTTTCTTGTGATAATCTCTCATATATGAATGATTGTTTTCTTATCTTGTCATTTTGATCTAGTGATAATATCCCTGTACTGAAATTTCTTTTTTATTTAAGGTCATGTAGGTCTTGTAGGGCATTGGGAGGCCAAATAAGGCCCTGCCACAGAAACGCGGGAGAAGGCCCTGCAAAACGTTTGTAGGGCCTTCTCCCGCGTTTCTGTGGCAGGGCCTTATTTGGCCTCCTAATGCCCTACAAAACCTTTGAAATATGAAAGAGGGATCATGATTAGTAAAGCTAGTTCAGGGGTAGTTAATATGAACAAATTTTGACCTCCCTATACCTTTGAAACATATGAGCAGAGCATTTTGAAACTTAGAACATTTGCATTCTTGAAAATATCCATCTAGTGAAGGTTCAGTCTCATGTAAGGTAACCTTGGGCATGTCAGGATCTTTAGTTTCATTCTTTTGGACTCTTGATCATTGGGTATGGCCTCCATTAAGGTCTTCTAGGGCATTGGGAGGCCAAATAAGGCCCTACCACAGAAACGCGGGAGAAGGCCCTGAAAACGTTTTGCAGGGCCTTCTTCCGCGTTTCTGTGGCAGGGCCTTATTTGGCCTCCCAATGCCCTAGAAGACCTTAATGGAGGCCATACCCAATGATCAAGAGTCCAAAAGAATGAAACTAAAGGTCCTCCCAATGCCCTACATGACATCAATACATCACATGCAGGTCCAAAAGAATTTTAGATAATATACTGAAAAAGAAATACTTGAGACAATTGTAAATAAAGCAAAGTGAAAATTTGATATTAATTCAATTGTTTACATCAATTGGCTTTGAGTTTCTCAATGACTCTCTTTCAACGCTCCAAAGCCATGGGTAGGGTGTAAGTCAAAATTGAGTTTGCTATTTGATCAACATTTCTAACACCTAGACCTAGAGATATACCTATTTGGCCTAAGACCTTTCCACGGAAGTTGGAACCTAAGGTTGTAGTTACAAGGGATTTCTTAACTAAAAAGATACAATTACTCCCCTGTGTAATGGTTGATAAACAAAGCAATTTACTTAAGGCCTTTAGACACCATGTCATGAAGTGGCCCTGAGGACTGAACTCTTTATGGATAATTACAAAATGGTCTTTGGGAAGTTTCCCAATGTAGTTTGCAAGGGATGAGCCACCTCCACGAGCCACTCGATCACCTCCGCTCCTTGCTGCAAACTTGTCGACTTCAATCACCTCCTGCACAAAGTTTTATGATTAGTAGCTGCATGTGTTTGTAAGAATGAATGACATGAATTGAAGATACTTACATCCTGAACTCTATCTTCTTCTTCTCCTCTCTCTTGAAGTTGTAAATTAATGCTGGAGTGGGACATCCCACTCTGCTCGATTACTGGTGAGGCGGGAATTTTTGATTCCAATATCCTTTCTTGTGCATTATTAAATTGTTCTTCTGTGATATGTTCATGTTCACTTGTGAGTATGTCATTGCAAACCAATTTTATTGTGTCGGCCACTGAGTCACCAAATGGAAAACACTTTTTCTCCAGCAACTCAGAGGTACTATCCAAAGGACACTCTGACAAAGTACAAAACAAACTTAGGCATTCATCAAGCCATAGCCCAAATGCCTTCTCTACATCATGTAAAAACAAATATTCTTGTCCCTCGACAAGAACCACTGAAAAAGTTTCAATCTCCACCTCTGGAATAGTTGCTTCTGGCTCCGAAGAGGTGGATGGCTTAGGCACTTCTTTCAACTTATCATCCACACCAAGAGGATAAGTTTTCTCAATAGCTTCTCTCTCTAATAGGAGATTCAAGGGTTCTTGAGGTGGTTCCTTTTTATCCTCAACAAAACCACCTGTAAGAAGATGAGGGATCTCATGAGGAATTGGTTCTGGTTCCTCATTCACAAAGAAAATTGTGGCAGCAATGAATGAAAGATATTTTGCACCCATCTTGCGTTTCCTATTCAATTTCCTTATAAGTGGCACAGTTTCATCAAGAAGGTGCCCTGCTTCCTCTGCAATTGCCTGGAACCGTTTCAATCGTTTTGCAAAAGCCTCATCACCTTTGTGAATGTAGGTGAGAAGGTCACATGGAACCCAAGTTCCATCATATGGTGGTATTTCAATGGAGAAACGCAATATATGAACTTGCATATATTGAAGTAGCTCCTCCAAAGCATCGGCATTCATTTGCACGGTTCCATGGAGGTCAGGAACCTTGGAGAGAAGATCATATAGGTCATGTTGACCTTTATAATCCGAATCCTCCAAAAATTCTAGAAACTTGTGGCGTGCACTCTTAGTAGGTACAGAGGTGGAAGCCATAGCTTTCAAATGCAGACTGTTCTAACACTCAATGTGGTTGCAAAAGTGAGAAATGAGGAGAGAGGACTCCTATTTATAACTTTTCTAGAATTTTTAAGTGATGGGTCCCACTTTTTCATAGAAGTGACTTTTCCTTAAATTAAAACATAAGAGTCTTGAAAAGGAAAACTTTGACATTTGAGATCACATCAAAGGAAATAAACAATAAGAATGCTCTTTCAAGAAAAACCTTGAGAATTTACAGATACAAGTAGAATGTGGCCAAAATATCCTTGAAGCAAATGTGAAAAATTTCTCATTGCAAAAATAGGTTTGTTTACAGGTTTCACAGTATCTTTACAAAAAAGAGTTATGACAATGAAATGTCAGTTCCATCCATGCTCCAATCTACAAGAACCTTGATTTTGTCTTCCAATCTCTTTCCAATCTGTGGACAATTCATAAAAGAGTAAAACATTTTCAAATCATGAACAATAGTGATAGAATAAGATATATATATATATATATATATATATATATATATATATATATATATATATATATATATATATATATATATATATATATGTGTGTATATATGGAATACAACTCTTACCTTGTTCCCTCGTATTCGAAATTTGAAATCATGAAGATCGTCATATCCCATGATAAGTAAGTGCTCTCTCAAGTTGGCCAAGTTCCAATGTTGATTAACTAAAACCACCTCCATATCATTGTTTGGTAACTTCACATTAATTTCAAATGAAGCTAAAGATCCCTCCGAGCTTTGCAAAGGTATCCACTCTCCTAGTTTACACATCCAACGATCATAATAAAATCTGATGTACAATGAGGTGCGATGTTTTAAATAGCGAAACCCTATACCTGTGTCACCAATTCTACAACGATATCTATCCCCTTTTGACAATCCTTCTACATAACCCCAGTTTTCCCCTAACAATCCTTCTACTGCTTCGTATGTAATATCTTTACATAGGAACATTGTAGGAGTTTCTACAAAAGGAATGCCTTGAAATATGAAAACAAAGCAATGGATTGGTAGAGTCCAATGAAGACCTATTGATCTAGATACTCGTGTGAATTTCAAAGAGTTATGTATGTCCATCACCATCTTACGCTTGAAAGATGATATGGACCAAAAATCAGGTTTTGGCCACTCTAAACTAAGAAGAGAGTCAACTTTGATAATCTCCAACCTTCCATATTCACCATCTGTGGAAGGAACAATGTACTTGTGAGTGTAAAAGAAGATCCTTTCACGAATAAGTTTAGCAGGAGGTACATCTGGAAACACTAATGCCCCAATGTCTGCATGTAATGCTTTGAAAGTTCCTGTGAGACTATGAAGTGGTTGCTCTTCCACTAAACTAGAAGGAAATATGACTGTAGCAATGAAAAACATATGAGATGAGTAATTAAGACATTTAACACCATGAAGCATTGAGAAAATAGAAATACTCACAATGGATTGGATATCTAATTCTATTGGAGTTTTCTAACTTCATGGTTGAAACTGTGAAGACATGTTGTACAATAGCAACCATCCCACCATGTGTTTGCTGCTTGAAGCCTAAGAGCTTACCTTTCCAATGAAGATCCAAATTTCCACGATCTCGAACACGATGAGGACCAAGTCTAGATGGCTGCATGTACACCCATGCACCTTTGCAAAACTCTTGTGGTAGCCAACTTCCTTCCATTGTTTTGATGTTGTGGCACGTCATTGTGTGAACTTCGTCCTTTGGTCTCCTACGAGCTCTGGAGCTTTCCATGGGAGTAAGAGTTGTTGTCATTGCTGCAGAAGTTGGGAGAATGGTAGGAGGAGAAACAATGCTTATGTTGTATGGTATAGAGGGAATAGAGGTGAAAAATATGACTTTTTGGGTTTTGGGTATGAAAATGGGAGTTTGAAGAGGGAAAATAGAGTTTTTTGAGTCATTTTGAAAAAAGTCACTTTTTTAGTCCACAAACATGCAGGGATTTTGAATTAGAAGTCAAAAATAGCACTTTTGACCCTGAAAAGTGATATGGAGGTCATTTAATGGTATTATGATGAGTTTTACAACTTTTAAAAAATTTTGAATTTTTGGGCCCAGCCTGATTACGAGATTTCTTCTCTCTCTAGAAGACAACCCTGAACATAGAGGAATCTTGTCCCCTCTTCCCCCTTCAGCCTAGTATTTTATAGGGTATAGACTGTGGCCACCACCCTCTTCTGATTGGTCCATCACTAATCACTCCTTGAGCTAAAAGGCCCATCCAGGGTTCACCTTTTTTCCTAATGGGTGTGTTCACACACATCACTACCTAAATATGTCAATAGTAGGAGTAAATTACTTAAGTTTAAAATTATGCCTTCAAAGCGCCTTCTTAGGCTCTCTATATTGATTCTCCAAGCGTTTAACTAGGTTAAAATTTGGGAAAATTAGAAGCTAATTCTATAGTTTTGGGATAGTTTTGACTACAAAGGTGGAAAAACTGGTCCAAAGATCAGTTTGTAGCTAGAGGCACTTGAGTTTGTGTCTCCTTGGTAGTGTACATTCAGCTTTATTGTTGAATTTTTCAATTCTTGATTCCTCTTACTAATTTCTTGGAAGGCTTTCAATTGTGGTGGAAGCAATCACCACAAGTTTATGGAGGTTTTTTTGCCTAAAGAATGGAGTTGAAAGACACTTGTGGGCGTTGTTGGATAGTGCTTGGTCTATGAATTCAGCACTTTAGTGTCATTTTACTACATACATTGAGCACATACACACTATGTGTGCTTCTTTTGATGTCGCTTATGTACATCCATGTGATCATTGATATCGCAGTTACGTTTTTGCATAAAGCTTTTTGATGTCGATAAAGAGGGTCATGGTGAGGTTTCTTAACTAGGAGATGCCCAAATGTTGGGATCTCTTTGGTTATGCAAGTGGAAGACTTACCCAGCCTTGCCATAGGAGATTTATGCTACTTGTTCATAGGTGCTTGATAAGCCTAGTTGGCTTCTTCCCATTAAGTGGTTATATGCAATGGAGTCAATGATTAACTATCTAAGTTTACATGTCATTAATAACATTGTTATGAGTTTTGTTGGCATCGGTCATATGCTCATTTTGTAGAGGAGACTCTGGCAGAATGTTTCAAATTTTAGTTTTTCAACTATATAGTGGTTGAGTTCTGTCCTAGTACATTCTCACATAATATATTTAATTGTTCATTGTTGTTCATTGATTGATTTTCTAGGGAGACTCTATCAAAATTCTCATAGAAGTTGACATTTGTTCTTTTCTTTTGAACGTTAATGGTGTTTGGACTATTCTAGCTCCATTATTATTCTAGTTAGTTGTTATATCATTCTTAGTATGAATCACCTCTATTAGAGAATGGAGGGTATGAGGCCACTTAGCACTCATGCATGGGATGCATGGAATAAGAGAAAGTGGAGGAAAGATATATATAGGTTCTATGGCTTGGAGGTGAAACCCATGTCCTCTCTCAACTAATCCTAGTACTAGTCATCAAGTAGCTTTCTTGCATGCTTGTAAGTTAAGACTTTACCCAAAAATAGGAGTTTCATTGAACAATGAAGAGGTGACCGCGACATTAGTTCTTTATTGTCATGGCATTAGAGATCTCAGGTACATTTGGTGGATCAAGGTCTATTGCCAGTGTTCCAAAGAGAAGCTATAACTTGCATGGTAAAAACCATTTTAAGATCCAAAAATTTGATGACACAAAATTTTATCTATCGAAGAATTGTTGGAGGATAAACACTCCTATGTGCACAACAAAAGCACATGAACCCGCCTAGGATCCTAAAATTTTTCAAACATAGGCTCTATATTTTCTAAGTTTCTCTAAGTATATGCAGAGACTAAAAATGAACTTTTGCAAGCTTAAACTAGACTTTAAGAGCTTTCAAATGAGATTAAAGTCACTCCATTTGGACAGTTGACGATGCCTCTAATTGCTACAACAAAACAAATAACTTGATCTTCACAGAGTATGAGCTAACTAAACAGACATTATTCTATACATTTCTGTACACGTGTGCAGGCACTGAACCTGAGACTTGTACCACTTAAATTAGAACTTATAAGCTTTCCAAGAAGACAAAAATCATTGCAAATGGATTTGGGATGAAGGAGATACAACAATTACAAGATCGGGGGTTTGCCAAGATAATCTAGAGAGAAAGAGTACCAAAAAGTGAAATCTTTGCAAAATATGCAGAGAACAGCTAGTAGGGGGTGTGCTTAAGCAAGGGGCCAGCTTGGGCACATATTTCCAAGACTCTAAGTCATAATACAACTCATTAGAGGTTTTAAAGACCACATACTAACCTCTTTAACCAATCAAAAGCATATACATGTCAAAAGTGAGGTCCAATCACATCAAGACGTGTGCTAAATCTTCTCTAATCAACTTCTTTCCATTATGGGCATGATTTGATGCCTCCAACTCATGGAAATCAGCCTCCTTTAATTATGGATGATGTGGAAGGTTCAATTTGGGGCATGTTCCCAAACTCTTGAGCTTGAAAAACTTTTAACACTCCCCCTCAAGCTCAAGTCTTGTCCTTTCGTTGCTTCAGCTTTCGTCTCTTATGTTGATAGCTTCCTTGAACCCTCCAAACCTTTTACCTTCAAGAAACTTTGTCATCATGTCTGCAACCTAGATTTTACTGTTCACATACCTTATATCTACCTCATTTATCATCACCTTTTCTCTAATGAAGTGGTAATGAACCTCTATGTGCTTGCTCCTTGCATGAAACATGGGATTGTTAGCTAGGTAAATGCTTGAAATGTTGTCTCCATAAAGAGGAAACTCCTCCACTTCCACTTCCAAGTCCTTAAGTAGCTTCTTAAGCCATAATACCGCACATGTAGGCAATGCTAAACCTCTATACTCAGCCTCTGTGGATGAAATAGCAACAGTGGGTTGCTTCTTAGAGCTCCAAGAGATTAGTTTTGTATTTATCATGAAAACATAACCCGATGTACTCCTTCGATCATCCTTGCGACCTGCCCAATCAGCATGACTATATCCTTTGAAACTTAGATCAGCATCATATGAGTAAAATAGACCTTTGTTGATGGTTTGCTTATGTATCTAAGTAGTTTTCTTGCTGTCATAAGATGATCATGAGTGGGTGCATGCAAAAATTGAGAGAGAACACCTACTACGTATGCAAGATCAGGTCTAGTGAATGTAGCATAAATTAATGATCCAAATTATGCTTCTATATAGTGTAATATCTTGTATAGCCTCTCTTTGACTTGCAACCAACTTTTTATTGGGCTCCATGGGCTAAGAAAATGGTTTACAACCACTCATACCAAACTTGTATAGCACATCCAACAAGTATTTTCTTTGAATCAAGAAGATGCCATTGTGTGCATAGATTTCCTCTATTCCCAAGAAGTATTTTAGTGTTCGAACATCAGATATCTTGAACTCCTTTCCTAGCTTGGATTTGATATCTTTAATACCTGCAATATCACTTCTTGTGATGATCAAATCGTCCACATAGATGCATATGTATACCGTCTTGTCTCCTTGCTTTTTCATGTAACGTGATGGATCTGCAACACTTTCTTTGTATCCACAACTTGATAAATAATCCACTAACCTCTGTTTCCAGGCCCTTGGGGCTTGCTTTATTCCATATAATGCTTTCCGTAGCTTGCAAACATGGTTTGGGTACCTCATACTAGCAAGTCCTTGAGGTTGGCTCATGTAGACTACTTCTTCAAGATCTCCATTGAAGAAGGCATTCTTCACATCCAATTGATATAAAATCCATTTCCTTGATGTGGACACTACAATCAAAGTCCTAATTGTTGGCATCTTAGCTATGAGGCTGAAAGTTTCATCATAATCTACCCATATCTTTGGGAGAAGCCTTTCGCCACCAACCTTGCTTTGTACCTAACAATAGAACCATCTGAATTTCTTTTAATTTTGTAAATCCACTTATTATCTAACACCTTCATGCCTTCTTGATCTGGTACCAAGCTCCAAGTATGGTTGTCATCAAGTGCTTTGAGATCTTCCTTCATTTCCTCTTGCCATTTCTTGCAATCCTTAGCTTCTTCATAACTAGTTGGTTTTTTGTCCTTGATTACCTGAGTCATGTATGCATAATGTTTTGCAATGAAATTATCATATGTTAACCTTTGAACTAGATATCTTACTCTTGAAGACCTTCTTTCACTTCCTTTAGGTGTGGTTGCCATCTTCTTTCTTTGTTTTGCCACTATTGGAGTTTGAATTTCTTCTATCTCTTCATCTTCCAACATGCTTTTGTCCACATAGCTTCCTTCGTCAATTGAAATCTTCTCTTTGCCTTTGACTTTCCTTTCTTCAGAGCTGGTCTCTCTTTCTCTAAGCCTTCCACTCCATGGTGAGGGTGTCCTTGTGTTGCATGAGTTGCTTTCTTGAACTCTATCATCATTCTTCAAATATGTCTCATCTATGTCTTCAACCTGCAATGGATTTGTGCATGCGTACCAAGACTTCAACTCATCAAAGACAACATCCCTAATTACCTTCAGCTCCTTGATGATGGGGTTATAGCATTTGTACCCCTTCTGTTCCATAGAATATCCTAAAAAACTACACCTTTTAGATTCGACATCTAACTTTGACCTCAACTCTTGAGGTACATGTACATAGCATATACAACCAAAGATTCTAAGATGTGAAATGCAAGGTTTTCTTCCACTCCATGCTTCCTCAAGTGTTAGATGATGTATACCTGATGTAGGACATCTATTCATGATGTATGTGGCTATATATGTAGCCTCTCCCCAATAACAATGCGGCATATTCATTTTGTTGAGCATACACCTTGCTACCTCTACTATGTGTCTGTTCTTTCTCTCTGCTACCCCATTTTGTTGAGAGGTATACCTGCATGTAAATTTTCTTTTGATGCCATTGACCTGCAAAAATTCAGAAAATTCATGGGAGAAATATTCTTCCCCTCCATCGGATCTCAAAGTTTTGATAAATTTGCTAGACTCCTTCTCCACCTGTGCTTTGAATTTCTTGAAGTAGTGGAACACATCTGATTTGTTTCTAATGCAATACAACCATACTTTTCTTGAAAAGTCATCAATGAAGGTTACAAAATACCTATTTCTAGCAAGGGATGCTTCTCTTGTTGGACCCCAAACATCCATGTGAATGATCTCTAAAACATTTGCACTCACGTAGGTACTCTTCTTGAAGGCAGCCTTGATTGTTTTCCTTGTTGGCAAGTTACACAAATTTCATCCAACATTTTAGATGTAAAATTTGGTACGCCTCTTACCAAGATCTCTTTTGCATGTCCTTGAGCTTTTGTAGGTTGATGTGACCTATTCGTTTAACCATGGCCATTTAGAATAAGCAATTTTTTGATGGGGAAATGTTTATGGGGACTTGTGAGTTGTGGAGAGCCAAAACCCTACATAGATGAGGTAAATCCAACCAATGACCAGAGAAGAGCAGTAAGAGAGTGGGATGAAAGGGACAAAAGAGTCATTTTCATTTTATCTCAACATATTAGCAACTCCATGATAGGACATATTCAAGATTTGGATACATCGAAGAAGGTGTGAGAGTGCTTGGAGAGATTGTACTCAACCTCCACAAAATTCCGGTAGGCCAAATGGTAGAAAAAGACTATCAAGTTAGGTTGAATGAAAGAGGATGTTTTGTTGAGGATCCAAGGGCAGGTTTCAAGCTCATATCAAAACAAAAAAAGCAAGGGAGAATGTTTACAATGGACATACATCAGCCACACCATTCAATGTATGTCACATATGGAGACAAGAGGATAGCCTATTTTCGAGCTTCTCAATCTGAGCATTGAGATCATCCATGGTGGCTCCTAGCTTTTTGAACCTCCCCCTTGATGCAATGAAGTTGAAAAAGATGGCTTTTACCTCAAAAAAATAGAGCTACTCCTCTTGATGAACCTTTGTCTTTGATTTGATGATGTATTTGCTTCCCCTTGTTGTTGATGTGCCCGTTCTTTGCTTCCTTCCTTCAAAATTTGATGAAGTCTTTACTTGACTTTAGTAGCTCATTCTTCTCTCTTTGATACTCCACTTATGGCTCTGATACCACTATTGGAGGATAGACACTCCTATATGCACAACAAAAGTAAATGAACGCTCCTAGGATCCTCAAAGTTGTCAAACATAGGCTCTGTATTTTCTAACTTTCTCTAAGTATATGCACATACTAAATATGAAATTTTGCACGCTCAAGTTAAATCTTAAGGTCTTTCAAATGAGAGTACAATCACTCCATTTAGACAATGGATGATGCCTCAACCAGCTGCAACAAAATAGATAACTTGATCTCTTCACAGAGTATGAGCTAACTAAATACACACTCTTCTGGACATTTTTCTGCACATGTGTAGGTACTGAACCTGAGACTTGTACCACTAAAAGTAGAGCTTATAAGCTTTCCAACAAGACAAAAATCATTGCAAATAGATTCGGTATGAAGGAGAAACAACAATTACAAGATCGGGGGTCTGCCAAGATCATCTAGAGAGAAAGAGTATAAAAAAGTGAGATCTCTGCAAAATATGCAGAGAACAGCTAGTAAAGGGGATGCTTAAGCAAGGGGGCGACTTGGGCACGTATTTCCACGATTCTAAGTCATAATATAACTCATTAGAGGTTTTAAAGACGGCATAGAGGTTTTAAAGACGGCATAGAGGTTTCAAAGACGGCATAGAGGTTTTAAAGACTACATACTAACCTCTTTAACCAATCAAAAGCATTTACATGTCAAAAGTGAGGTCCAATCACATCAAGAGGTGTGCTAAATCTTCTCTAATCAACTTCTTTCCATTATGGGCATGATTTGATGCCTCCAACTCATGGAAATTAGCCTCTTTTAATTGTGGATGATGTGGAAGGTTCAATTTGGGGCATGCTCCCACACTCTTGAACTTGAAAAACTTTCAACAATAATCAGATTAAAGATGTGCTAATTTAGAGGAGGCAATGGAAGCTAGTAAATGGAATCTCAAAGAAGCCTGTTGACATGGATGATGATGATTGGGATGAGTTGGATGAAAAGTTCTATCATTTGACTGCACCTTGTAGATAACATTTTCTTTACAATATTGTATTGTTAAAGTGCAAAGGAGCTTAAGAAGAAGTTATGCAATACATACGAAAAAGAATCGGCATCAAATAAAGTGTATCAGATGAGAAAGTTATATGACATTCACATGAAGGATGCAGATAATGTTGCTGCTCATTGTCACTCTAGCACAATGGAAAGTAGCAACATGAGGAGATACACCTCATAAATGGCAATCCATGGAGAAATGAGGACTGGTATGAAGATCGTGAGAGTGAAGGCACAAGTGTGTGAGTGAGAAGCACACAAGCATGCACACACGCACACAAGGTAAGAACAAAGAGGGGAATAATGGAACTTCTTTGATTACAAAATATCTCTCTTACAAAAGCTCAACTCTACAACAAGCTAACCTAAAAATGAGCTCTCTAGCTCTTTTTATAGTTTTTTGAGTAGTTTTGGCCCATCCAAACCTAGTGTCTAGCCTAGTTAAAAATTAGGTTCCAGGGCTTATTTCGGGGCTCAAACGGAGTCTAAAAATTATGGAAATTGGTAGGATGATACTTCTAATACTCTTCAAGCTTGAGGACTCCTCGGCTTGAACAAAATGGAGTTTCAAAAATGTGGAATGATATGTACAATGGTTTCTAGTGATGAACATCACTATTTTTATAGGGATTTCTTTTGAAAATTAGACATGTACTTCTTGGAGTTCCCTACATGCTCCTTTTGCTTGTGTGTCCACTTCCTTGATGCGTCCTTGTGGCTTATGCTTGACCTTGAGTGTCAACAACCCCCCCTTTTCCCATCTGTCATCCCAATAGACCCTTGTTGGAGTGGGTATTCCATATAGTACTTTGAGAGATAGTGTCCATCATGTATCAACAAGACTGGTTTGCTTTCAAATGTAGCAGGGTTGGTTGTCTTGTTATTCATTTTTTCCTTGATATCCATTGCAAGTTTTAGTCCCTTTGTATGCACTGCTTTCTTGGATTTCAGCTTGATGGTGTATTTGTGAGCTTCCCAAAATTGTTAGTTGCTCAAAAGAGTTGTCAATGTTGATTTTGAGCAGCCATCGACTGTGAATTGCTTTGCAGGTACTGATGTTGTAACTTGATGGACTTAGGATCTTTGAAACATGGGTTTCATAGTTATAGTGCTAAGTACTCGTAACCCATAATGAAGAAAATATGTGCATTAGTGCATGGGTTGAAGAAAATATGTGCCTTATACACCGCCTTATAATGTAGCCCTATGTATGGGTACTTGGGAAATGCATTGGAAGTAGTATGGTGCAAGAAATTGGGTCTTGAGC
The DNA here is from genome assembly GCA_020310875.1 of Ceratopteris richardii. Lineage (NCBI taxonomy): Eukaryota > Viridiplantae > Streptophyta > Polypodiopsida > Polypodiales > Pteridaceae > Ceratopteris > Ceratopteris richardii. The sequence continues at coordinate 160,560,175 of CM035407.1, forward strand.
TAAGTGATCAAGGGTATGCTGATGAAGAGGTTTCCTAATCTATCATGGTTAGGGTGTTGCTGAAGTAGGCGATTCTTACCATGGTGAAAGGTCGATCGATGTTCATTTCTTCGTGTTATTGACCATTGCCTTGGCTATCGTTGTTGATGGATGTCTGTGTTGATGGTTCCATGATGAGATTCTTTGAGCGCCTGGTTGTGCCCCTTCCTTTTGTTTCCTTTTCCTTCTTCTTCACTCTTTTTTATTTGTTCTTCTGTTCCTTCCCTTTTTTTGGGGAACAGTATCAAAAAACAAGAAGAAACAGGTTACTACCAATAAAATATTTTACATATGTCAAATGTGTCTTATGTGCCTATGATTCTCAATTGTATCTATGCATGGCCTTGTAATGAGGCCCTATATTAATGCGTACTTTGGAAATGCATGGCTTGAATGGTGAAAAAGACGAGGTTATGCCAAGGGCACATGGTTGTTGCACATCGAGGCTTTCAATGTGCTTGTGGATGTTGATGCAGCCTTTGTTGGAGGTATTCATTGGATTTCAAAATGACAACTGATCATTGCTCCTTATAGGGATCCATTTTAGAACATTGTTTGGTTGCGTACAAGTCTTTTTTGACTTCTTCATCTTTGGGTGGTTGCTTAAATTTTGTATCCGGCTTGGTTGGCTCTTTGGTTCTGTGGATGCTACTGGTACTTTTGGCTTCCAAACCCATATCCTTGATGATTTGCTTCTTACTATTGCCGAAGAGGTGATTGATCTTCTTTTGATCTTTGTGCTTGGTTCTAACTCTTGCTTCCACTTGGCTTCTTTTTTGAGATTTTTCTTGTGAGGGAGATCATAGGCTTTTGTGCATGTAAGAGTGCCTTGGGTACCCACACATGTAATTACCCTTGTTGAGCTGTAGCTAATTTCTTAGGCACCCAAATTTATTGGATACTGTTGAAGCTGAAGGTCAAGGACAAATCATAGGAGCACATCAAAGAGGTGGACACACAAGAAGAAGGAGAAAGTAGGGGGCTCCAAGAAGTGTATGTCAAATTTTCAGAAGAAATCCCTATAAAAATAGTGATTTTCATCACTAAAAACCATTGTAAATACCATTTTCTATTTTTGTAACTCCATTTTGTTCAAGCCGAGGAGTCCTTGAGCTTGAGGAGTATTAGAAGTATCAGCCTACCAATTTTCATAATTTTTAGACTCCGTTTGAGCCCTCAAATAAGCCCTGGAACCTAATTTTTAACTAGGCCGGACACTAGGTCTAGACAGGGCCAAAACTAGTCAAAAAACTATAAAAAGAGCTAGAGAGCTCATTTTTGGGGTTGGCTTGTTAGAGAATAGAGCTTTGTAAGAGAACTCTTTTTGCAATAGAAGCTTTCCATTGTTCCTCTCTTTGATCTTACCTTGTGTGTGTGTGTGTGTATGTGTGTGCATGTTTGTGTGCTTTCACTCACACACTTGTGCCTTCACTTGCTCGTGGTCTTCATACCGGTCCTCACATCTCCACAGATTGACAAGTAAAGGAGGTGGTGCTTACGCTTGAGCTACACCAAATTTTGGTGTCATTGCTGGGGAGAGAGCTTTGAGGACGAGCATTGTGATGGTAAGATCGTAGATTTGCGACGTTAGAAGGTAAAAAAACTGTCATTTTTGTTCATTTTCTGATTTTTCTTCCTCATCTTCATCATCATCACGATCTCCATCTTCTTCTTCATAGAAATTTCTTGTTTTTTAGTGCATTTTCACCATTTTCATAGCATCTTTCATGCATTACTATGCGAGGAGGAGCTAGGAAGTGCAAGAGAGAACAAGCGCTTGTGTTTTTTCATGATTTTCTACACATACGGAGCTCACCATTGCTCGGCGCTCAGAAATTTGAATTTCCTGGCCAAAAACACGATTCTGTGATGAAAATCACGATTCTGTGAAAAATTCAAATTTTTTTGAAAATTGCAATTTTCTATTTCCCGCCTAAAAGCTCTCTGAAGGAAACAGGATTCTGAGGTCATTCTCAGAATCGCGATTCTGTGGTTGTGCTCAAAATCGCGATTCTCACAAATCACGATTTTCACCCAAAAACACGATTGTGATCAAACACGATTCTCTGCTGGCAATTGCGATTCTCAAAAACACGATTCTCATCCAAGGTACAAAATCGCGATTTTCACAAACACGATTCTGAGAAAACACGATTTTCAGTGGGCTCAAAATCGCGATTCTCTTGAGATTCACAAAATCGCGATTCTCTTGAGATTCACAGCATCGCGATTCTCTTGAGATTCACAGCATCGCGATTCTCTTGAGATTCACAGCATCGCGATTCTCTTGAGATTCATAGCATCGTGATTCTCTTGAGGTTCATAGCATCGCAATTCTCTTGAGATTCACAGCATCGTGATTCTCTTGAGATTCACAGCATCGGGATTCTCTTGAGATTCACATCATCGTGATTCTCTTGAGATTCACAGCATCGCGATTCTCTTGAGATTCATAGCATCGCGATTCTCTTGAGATTCACAGCATTGTGATTCACTTGAGATTCACAACATCGCGATTCACTTGAGATTCACAGCATCGCGATTCTCTTGAGATTCACAGCATCGCGATTCTCTTGAGATTCACAGCATCACAATTCTCTTGAGATTCACAGCATCGCGATTCTCTTGATTTCACAAAATCGCAATTTTCACACAAAATCGTGATTTTTTCCAAAAGGTTCTGTTTGCCTGTTAGCCTGATTTGACATAAATTTTTCATCCAAAGTCCATTTTTTGAGCTCTATAGCTCGTTGGAAAGCTCGTTGACCCTCAGGTGGGACTAGGGAACCAAGGGGACTCCAAAGGATTTTGAACCATACCAAGGGGAAATTTTGGACTCTTAACCAAAGCTTATGAATATGAGATCTGGTAGACACCTAGGCAAGGATAGACAAAGCATTAGATCTTCTCAGTCTAGTGTCAGCGATACAGCTAAGTCTTGGGCACAACAACTAAGTGGTTGTCCTTACGTACTAAACTCTGACACAAGTGACTCAGAAATGTCTTTTAGCATGGGGAAACATGCATGTGGCTCAGGAACTGCCTATTTACAAACACCAGAAGGCCCCCTATAAGACACAGTTGGAATATATTCGGACCAACCGATTAGGTGCTTGCATCTATGAGGATCCCAAACTCCTAGAGGTAAGTCAATTTTGACCAGAGTGATCACTCTAGATTGGATCCCTCAAGACAACAAAAGCATAGAACTATTCTTGAATAGAGAAACAGAGGAAGCCTTTGGAGATTCAAACCAGATCAACCTAGCCAATTGGGTATAGTCATCATCTACGAGTTCAAGGATCCAGAGATACCAGGCAAAGTTGTCTACCTAGATAACACATCAGAGAAGATGTTCTTGGTAACAGAACATGATAGACATGCATATACTTGGAAGAGTGAAGTGATTTTCCCTCCACCAAGATCCAATGTTTCCCATGGCCTCCAAGGAGTAGGATCATCCCAAGCTCATGAAGCCCAGAGAGAAAGAACTAGAGAGAGACCTGAGGTAAGTTTTGCACACACTGTGGGCAGAAATAGATTAGGATTTGAAAATGAAAGACCTGAAAGAGAGAGACATCAAGCACATAGGCAACAAAGAGTTGAACATGATTTTCCATTGCCTAGACCCCGAGAGCACCCAAGAACCCTTAGACCCACTCAAGTGATCAAGGCAATGAAGAATTATTTTGATGCGACAAGAGATCCTTATGATCATGTGGCCGAGTTCAAACAAGTGTTAAGAGCTGAGCAGGTTGAGGATTTGTTCACCCAGTACAAGGCATTTGGTCTGACTCTTAAGGGCACTGCTTTAGCTTGGTTTCAACCACTAAGTAGTCGCAACTATCGCGATGTAGGTCAACTGCTAGACGAATTCATTGTAGAATTTTCCAAGAGTGGTATCAGGCATAACACATCATCTTTGATCCATAGCTTCAAGCAGGCACCCCAAGAAACAATGCGACTAGCAGGTAGAAGATTCAGATAGTACCTAGAAAGATGCCCTGCTCCAGAGTTACCCACACTAGCCAAACAAGCGGCTTTGTTTTTAGATGGCTTATTGAGCACCAAGTTAAGATCATATGTGTACTTGAAAGAGCCTAGAAGCATAGAAGAGTGTGTGCGCATGTGCATTGACATAGAAGACAACTTGGGTGAGGAGTTAGGACTATCCAAACTCTATAAGGATTCTAATAGTTCTACTACTCATACTTCAAGAGTCTCCACGGATCTTCACTTCCCAATGCTTCTTGTAAAATGAAATCTCTGGCCTCATAGCTACCATAGCATACATGAGACTACCAATAGTAGACTGATAAGGAATTTTGGTCATGAATTCCTTTTTCTCATCTAATTTGGGGCAATCATCATTGCCCAATTTCACATATGCAGGTAAAGGTGTAGTCAATGCCTTGCCCTTGATATTGAACATGTGAAGTACTTTGCACATGTACTCAATTTGAGACAAGTATATGCATCTTTTAATCCTATCATGGTCAATGCACAAGCCAAGAATGTGTTTGGCATCCTTCAAATCCTCCATATCCAATGTCACACTCAACTTTTTTTTTGAGCAATGACAAGTCATCAGAGGACTTCGCAACAATCACGTATCATGAACATAAAGTACCAAGCATATCAAGCTGCCATATGAACATCTACTTTGCATAGAAACAATGATCCTCATTGCTTTGAGAGTATCCGTGAGACTTCATAAAAACATCAAACGTTTGGTACCATTGTTTAGGGGACTATTTAAGTCCATAAGCTCTTCTTCAGCTTACAAACTAGACTCTCTTTTCCAAGAACTACATAACCCTCTGGTTGTTCCATACAAGTCTCATCTATAAGGTCTCCATGCAAGAAAGGAGCTTTCACATCCATTAGACTAGCTCAGCAAATCCAAGAAACATGTAGAGTGTAGTCATCTCGACTACTAGAGAGAAGATTTCTTCGAAATCAACACTACATTGTTGCTTTAATCCCTTTGCAACTAGTCATGCTTTATACTTTGGAGAAGCACTATCCGATGTGAACTTCAGCTTATATACACGTTTACATGGTAAAGCTTTCCTACCCTTTGGCAAAGATACCAAATCCCAAGTACCATTCTTGTGAATAGAATCCAATTCACTCTTCATGGCATGATCCCACTTGACATGATCTTTTGTCTATATAGCCTCTTTGTAGCAAGAAAACTCACTAGCACCTGTTAGCATAACAAAATTCAAACTTGGAACGTATCTATCAGGTGGATGCAACACGTGTAGAACATCTGAGTGGTTGTTGATTTGGAACATTTTCAAACTGATCTGATTGGACATTCTCCTAAACATCCCTAGGTGTACTATTCTTATGCATGCTAATTGGAGGACTAGTATCTTCAAACACCACTCTTTTCACTTCATCCTCCTTAATGGGGTTTTATGCATCTGAATCATTGAAAATGACATCACTACTTCTAATCAGTGATCGTGTTTTAGGATCCCATAAGCAATATCCAAATTGGCCTTCTTGACCATATCCAAGAAAAATGCATCTCTTTGACTTATGATCCAAATTTTGTCTAAGATTCTTGGATCACACCCAAAAACTTGAAGATGATCATAATATGATGGCTTCCCTATCCATAAATCTTGTGCCACTTTCAAACCTTTAGCAATACTAGGTGAAACATTAATCACATCAACTTGAGTCAGTACTACTTCCCAAAAGCCTTGTGAAAGTTTTGCATTATAGCCTAATAGAAAATATTGAATTCATGTGAGGTATACTCACCTCCATTATTTGAATGTAAAGCCTTGAGCCTAGTTCCTTTTTCAGTCTCAACTGAATCAAGCCATTTTTTGAAAGTAGGGAATACCTCATTCTTTGATTTTATAGGATATACCCAGACTTTTCTAGTAGCATCATCTATGAAAGTGACAAAGTAATGGGAACCACCTAATGACGTTGTGGTCATAAGACCACACACATATGTATGAATGCGATTGAAAGGTTGAATTAAAGAGTTAATGTGCATCTTATGCACATTCCTAGTTTGCTTTAGATATTGATAATGATCACAAAATGAAAAATCAGAGAAAGATAACACATGTAAGTAGTCAGAACAAGAAAGATTTTCCATTTTACTAAAAGATATGTTGCCCAAATGGCCATGCCAAATACAAGCCATAGGCTATTCAAGAACGACTAAAAATTGTTCTTTTTGTGATACAAATAAAGGATAAAGATAGCCAACTTTGCTTCCTTTTGTGATAACCATATTTCCATTTGATATGCAAAAGGATTGAGCATAGAAAACCACTCTGTAACTAAGGTACATGGTGCACATTATGCATAGTTAACTCTGAACCATCATGAATTGCAAAATTACATCTCCAATCTTGACAACATCAAATTGGAAAGAGTCACCAATCCTCACGATACCAAGAGACTTGCTTCATAAGTAGAGAGCCATTCTGTATGTAGTGTCACATGGAAAGAAGCACTAGAATCTAGTGACCATGTGTGGGAAAGAGAATCAGCCATAAGAGCCTCAATAGGCACAATACTATCAAGTGTCAACACATCAACATCATCAGAAATAACATTAATTTCTTCTATCTTCACACTCCAAGAATATGGTGTAGGTAATTGTTTAACATGCCCATCAACATTCTATCCTTTACCTTTAACATTATTTAATTCATAGAAGTCTTTCTTCATATGTCATTTCTTATGAAAATAATGGCACTCGATTTCCTTCTTCTTTGATTTACTTCTACCCTTATTCTATTGAGCATTCTTTTCCTTGTTCTTGCTCTTGCAATGTTGCTGATTCTCTCCTTGGTATGAATCATGAACATAATATGCATCTCCAATCTGAGTGCAAACCATAGACTTTCTATGGATTTCTTCACTCAAGAGTGCTCCACATATGTCATCCAAGACTAGTTTACCACTAGGTGTACTATTTCTAATAGTTGTGCAAAATGTATCTCATGATGATGGCAAGGTGCATAGCAAAAAGACTGATTTCATTTCATTACACATCTCCATTTTTTGAGCCTGTAACTGAGAGAATATAGCATGAAACTCATTTGGATGAGTGTTGACACTCAAGGTCAAGCATAAGGCCCAGGAACATGTCAAGGAAGTGGACACACAAGCAGAAGCAGCATGTAGGGAGATCTAAGAAGTACATGTCACATTTTCAGAAGAAATCCCTATAAAAATACTGATTTTCATCACTAAAAACCATTGTAAATATCATTTCACATTTTTGCAACTCCATTTTGTTCAAGCCGAGGAGTCCTCAAGCTTGAGGAGATTAGAAGTATCATACTACCAATTTTCATAATTTTTAGACTTCCTTTGAGCCCCCAAATAAGCCGTGGAACCTAATTTTTAGCTAGGCTAGACACTAGGTTTGGACAGGGCCAAAACTACTCAGAAAACTAAAAAAAATGCTAGAGAGCTCATTTTTGAGATTAGCTTGTTGTAGAATTGAGCTTTTGTAAGAGAGTTCTTTTGTAATCGAAGACCTTCCATTGTTCCACTCTTTGCTCTTACTTTCTGTGCGTGTATGTGTATGTGTGTGCATGCTTGTGTGCTTCTCACTCATGCACTTGTGCCTTCACTTGCTCAGGGTCTTCATACTAGTCCTCACATCTCTGTGGATTGACATTTATGAGGTGTATCATCTCACATTGGTACTTGCCATTGTGCTAGAGTGACACCAAATTTGGTGCCCTTGCCGGGGAGAGAGCTTGGAGGACGAGCGTGTCACCTTAAGATATAGAGTGTCAAGGTTGAAAGGTAAATAAATAGTCATTTTTAGTTCAATTTCTGAGTTTTTCTCCACCTTCATCATCATCATCATCACCGTCTTCACCTTAGCACAAATTTTTGTCTTTTTACTATAATTCACCCCTTTTTACTCCCTTTTCCATTTTGTTGGCTATGTGAGGTGCCGAAGGAGGTCTTAGAGTTAAAGCTTGGACGAAATACAGAGGTTCATGCTCTTAAACATCAAAATTCTAAGTAACCAATCTCGACATGACACGACCTACAGTAGGCATCGTCAAGGTTGTATCTTGAGTTTGGAGAGAGATTTTGCATCTACAAGTAGATAGGAGTGACAAGGAGGACACAAGGTACACATATTTGCAAAAAAATTTGAATTTGGACTTCAAAAAGTCCAAGTATCACCTATTCCTCGTGTATCACGATACCTTACAAGTATCATGTATCGCCAGGTCGCGTATCGCAAGGCTCATGTATCGTGTATCATCTCCCCATGTATCGCAATACCTCACATGTATCGTGTATCATCGGGTGAGTATCGTGATCTTTCCGAAGTATCGTGTATCGTGACTATCCAATATGGTGTATCATGAGTGCCCAAGTATCGTGTATTGTCTAGTTGTGTATTGCGATACTTCTCAAGTATTGTGTATTGTGAGGTTGGTATCGTATCATCAGGACTGATATCGTGTATCGTCCAAGGACAAGTATCATATCGTGAGGGCAAGTATCATGTATCATGTATCATGTATCGTGCTTAAGCCAAGTATCGTATCGTTCCCCTATGTATCGTGTATTGCCAAAAGATCAGTATTATGTATCGTGTATCGCCAAAAGATCAGTATCATGCATCGTGGTAGCTCAAGTATTGTATCGTGAGATCAAATATCGTGTATCATCTAGGCTCAAGTGTTGTGTATCATATAGTTTAGATATCATGTATCACCCAAGGACAAGTATTGTGTATCGTTTGCTCTTAAGTATCACCGATAATTCCTAAGTATCTTGTGTCATCTATTTTGAGGTAATCCCAGAGAGATCCTGTTTTCCTGTTTTAACCCCTAGAAACCTCAACTGGCGTAACTTTTTCATACAAAATCTATTTGTTGTGATTTTGGGTTTGTTGGAAAGTTGACTCTCAGGTGGGATTAGGAAGCCAAGGGGGCTCCAAAGGATTTTGAGCAATACGTGGGAAAATTGGGACTAGAAGACAAAAGCTTATGAACTTGAGATCTTGTAGACACCTACGCAAGGATAGACAAAGCATTAGATCATCTGAGGCTAGTGTCAACCATACAACTAGGTTGTGGGCACAACAATTTAGTGGTTACCCCTAGATGCTAAGTTCCGAAACAAGTGACTCGAAAATATCTTATAGCATGGAGAGACTTGCAGGTAGTTCAGGCACTGCCTATTTACAAACACCAAAAGGTCCATATAAGACACAATTGGAGTATATCAAGACCAACCAATTAGATGCACACATCTATGAGGATGGTCGAAGGTGATCCGTTATCCAACTCAAAAATCCCGACCAACCCTTTAGACTTGAACACCTAGTGGTCAAGTTTTAAGATGGTTCTTATATTGATAAGCAAGGAACCATGTAAATGGTTACCAGCTTAGTCGAGAGGACATATGAGTTTGGAAACATCATTCTTGAGAACGAGATAGAAGACCTAGAGCAAGGAGACCTAGGATGAGAACCCAAGACTCCTAGAGGTAAGTCAATCTTCACCAGGGTGATCACCCCAGATTGGATCCCTCAAGACAACAAAAGCATAGGACTATTCTTGAATAGAGAAATAGAGGAAGCCTTTTGGAGATTCAAGCCAGGTCAACTTAGCAAAATAGGCCAAGTCACCATCTACGAGTTCAAAGATCATGAGACACTAGGCAAAGTTGTCTATCTAGATAACACATCATAGTAAATTTTCTTGGTAATAGAGCATGATATGCATGCCTATACTTGGCAGGGTGAATTGATTTTCCCTCCCCCAAGATCGAATGTTTCTCATCGCCTCCAAGGAGCAAGATCATCCTAGGCTCATGAGAACCAAAGGGAAAGAGCCAGAGAGACACATGAGGTAAGCTTTGCAAACCCCTTGGGCAGAGATAGATCAAGACATGAATGTGAAAGAACTGAAAGAGAGAGACATAGATCACATAGAAATAAGACAGATGAACATGATTTTCCATTGCCTAGACCTTGAGAGCACCCAAGAATCCTTAGACCCTCTCAAGTGGTTAAGGCCATGAAGAACTATTTTGATGGGTCAGGAGATCCCTTTGATCATGTAGTCAAGTTCAAACAAGTGTTAAGAGCTCAACAAGTGGAGGACTTGCTCACACAGTTCGAGGAATTTGGTTTGACCCTCAAGGGTACTACCTTAGCTTGATTTCAACCTCTAAATATTCAGAACTATCGAGATATAGGTCAACTACTAGAGGAATTCATTGTAGAATCTTCCAATAGTGGCATCATGCATAACACATCATCCTTGATCCACAACTTCAAGCAGATACCCCAAGAAACAGTTCGGTTAGGTGGAAGGAGATTTAAACAATTCGTGGAAAGATGTCCACACCTAGATTACCTACACAAGCAAAACAAGTTTCCCTATTTTTAGATGGACTTCTAAGCAGGAAACTTAGATCATATGTATATCTCAAGGAGCCAACCACACTAGATCAATGCTTGAGAATGTGTATCGACATAGAAGACAACTTGGGTGAGGAGCTAGAATTGTCCAAACTCTATACGGATTCTAATAGTTCTATTAGTCACACTTCCAGACCTTCCGCTGAGATAGATGAGATAGCAGAGCCGGTTGCCAAGAAGCTAGGAGTTCAAAATAGACAAACACCAAGGATCACCTCATTGAAGCAATGTTATACTTGCAGAAGGGAGCACATGGCTAACGTATGCCCATTGCAAAACCAAAACATGAGAGAAATGAATGCGCCATATTGCACTATTGAGAGAAAATACACAAACCATACAACTCAAGATTGTCCATACAATAGGCAGGCTATCAGACAAACATATCATTAACCTTACAAACATGGTAGGTATTAGAACCACTACCAACAACCGTATTATAGGACACAACAAAAATATCAACCTCAATACCAACAACAATATGAGACACCATATAGGCCATAATTGGTCCTAGGAAACCAACCACCACCTCCTACCAATGTGATTCCAATTAAGTATGCAATGGCAGAGGAGAACCCTAATAGAGCATTGGTGCCAATGACCCATTTGGTCTCAGAAAATGATCCTCATGCTCAAAGTTCTAACTACACCCATGAAGATAGTCCACAAGCTTACTACACAGAGTCACTTGAGCACAGTGAGACTTATCTGTATCAATATGAGGCATTACCTATGGAACCAAATTGGGAGCCGGAATACTCAAATGTCATGTATACAAATCCTAACCCTAGTCCCCAATTGAGACAAATGAGACCACAAGCTCCTAGAGGACCATGTTTTAGATGTCAGGGCGACCATTTCATTCATGAATGTCCCCACCCATCGACTCTGGGACAAGGACAAAATATCACAATGCAAGGCTTTTGTCTTGAGTACGACAAGGAACATCTCCCAAGAGATTGTCCAAGGAACCCCTCTAGTGCACCTAAGGTTACACCAATTAATGTGGTAGGCTTAGTGGTGGATTCAAGTTCAAGTAGTGTTAACATGGCTCCTATACAGGTAGTTACTAGGGCACAAGCCTTACAAGAGGCTAAACTAGCCGAGTAGTCAGAGCCAAATGAATCACGAGAGCCTAGTAAAAGGAAAACAAGAACATGGAAGGATACCAGGGAGAAAGCCAATCATAAGTGGACTATAAAGTTATCCAAACTAGAAGAAAGCTTGAAAGATGCAAAAACAAAAATAGCAGACATTGCATCTCAAAGCCCCTCACATGTCGAAACTCCATCCACTCCACTTCATCCCACCTCACCACTCATTGTAAATAGACCACAACCAAGGTCTATTCTTGTAGATCCAACCCCAAAAGACTTGGAAATGATGTTCAAGGCATACCAGGCTCGACTTCAAGAAGGGCCTACAGCCACAAATCTAGACAAGAGTTACCCTAGAGCAGATTTTGAGATTGAACGGACAAAAATGTGCATGAAAATGGTAGAACTAGCTCAAGCTATGCTTGAGATTAGTAAAATGTTCAATCACACAAATTCTATCAAACCAGGTTTTCATTTCCATGGCTTACTAGAAAGATTAGAGCAGTTGGTAAACAAGCCACAAGTTTCTTCCAACAAAAGCTTACATTCCTGATTCCACAGATGATGAAACACCTCTTCAATTCAACAGTATTCTCAAGAGCTCTTGGGGGAAATACAAGAAGAGAAATGGGCCAAGGAGAAGGGTAACCCGCCTCCTATTCCTAAAATTGATGACCTTCATGATCAATTTCCCCAAGACATTCCATCTATTTACGGAGATCAAGCAGAGCAACAAGAAGATGAAAGATTAAATTTTGAATCTAATTCTTTACAAGAGTTTCCACAATTCACAAGCCCATGGGAATTTGAATCTCGTCCGATCAAAGCTCCCACAATATTGGTAATAAATGAAGACTCAGTGGTTCCAAGAAAAACTGAAGTCATGAAGAACACTAAGGTGCAGTGTCATCTCACCTTAGAAGAATTTCTCAAAGCAAAACTTGAGCTATGGAAACATGTGGCGAATCAGGTTCCAGAACTTGGTTCCAATGTGTCAAAAGGAGGCTCTAAGCATAAATTCCCAAAGATACCTCTAGACAAAATAGGAGACATGAGTGAAAGTGAAGAAGGTAATACTTATCTTCCAATCATCTACTAAGGTTACACGACCAAAGCTATCTTAGATTCAAGTGCTGGTGTTGCAATTGCGACCACCTCTTTGTGGAAGTAATGGGGAAAACCCGCATTAAGACCAACTAGAATGAAACTTCAAATGGCTGACGGCCATGTCGAAAGACCTCTAGGATTTCTAGAAGGGATAACTCTAACTACTTGTGGTGTAGAGTTTGAACACACCTTTGCTATATGTGACTTTGGCAAAAATAATGTCTATGAGATGATCCTAGGAAGACCCTTCCTATGACAACTACAAATAGTATAGGATTGGGGAACCAACTCCTTGTACTTATAGCACTTACGGGTCACTACCAAGGTTAATCTAAAGGATTATACATTCAGAGATGTACAACCCCTACAATGCAAGCCTATCCACAAGGCACTAGAAGATTCAATCTCTATGCATTCTGAAAGTTGATCTGATCCATCCTAGATGCATGAAGATACTCACTTGTGGATGTGCAAGGTTGTAGAGGAAGAGGAAAGACGTCTAAAAGCAGCCACCATGGACATTGCTATCAATGAAGATTAGTGGACACCTCATTGTGATGAGGAGGGCTATGATATCTCTATGTTCATGTGTGAGCCTTGCTAGAAGAATCTAACCCTAGTGATGTTGTAGAAGAAGTAAAGGATGACAATGATCTAGAATCCATTGTGATGGATATTTGCTTTAACTCAGAAGAGCACTACCTAGAAGACATAGGAATATTTACCCAAAAATAAGAAGAACCTCTCACAAGCATCAAAATTATAAAGTCAAAGGATGGAAGTGAAGGTGGTCAAAAGAAAAAGAAAAGAAAAGTAGTGAAACAAGAAGAGGAGGAATCATTGTTCGAGGTACCAGAAAATTTCAAGAAATATGAAGTTGAAGACCAAGAAATTTTTGTATGAAGGCCTAAAAGAGAGGCCATCATAGGAGAAGCATATGATAATAAAGAAAAGACCAAAAAAATTGTAGTAACTATTGAAGAGAACAAAGAGTGATGTATGTACATAGGAGAAGACCTAAGTGTAGAAGAAGAAGTAGATCTTGTACTTTATTAAGGGAATATAGGGATGTGTTTGCATGGACCTATAGAGACGTGAAGGGAGTAGATCCAAAATTTTCTCTCATACATAGGAGAAGACCTAAGTGTAGAAGAAGAAGTAGATGTACGTAATAGGAGAAGACCTAAGTGTAGAAGAAGAAGTAGAGCTTGTAGCTTTTTTAAGGGAATATAGGGATGTGTTTGTGTGGACCTATAGAGACGTGAAGGGAGTAGATCCAAAAATTTTCGCTCATACGATCCCCATGATAGTTGATGCCAAGCCCACCAAACAAAAGCCCTACACATATAATGACACTTATGCAGCAAAAATAAAAGAGGAAATTAATAGACTAATTGAAGCTTGATTTATCTATAAGATTGAGCATACTAAATGGGTGTCCCCCATTGTAGTGGTACACAAGAAGAATGGAAACTTACGAGTGTGTATGAACCTTAAAAAAGTTAATGCTACTACGATCAGAGATAGCTATCCACTTGCAATCACAGAACATTTATTGTAGCGTGTTGCAGGCAAGGAAGTTTATAGCCTCCTTGATGGATTTTTAGGTTACAATCAAGTAGCCATTGCCCCAAAAGATCAACAAAAAATGGCCTTTGCCTCAGAATGGGGAATCTTTACATTTCATGTGATGCCATTTGGGCTCACCAATGCACCTGCAACATTCCAAAGGCTCATGTGTCATGTCTTCAAAGAGTTCATGCGAAAGAGCTTAGAAGTATATGTGGACGATTTATGTGCTCATTCCCAAGAGAGAAGATGCCACATCCCTGCGCTCAGACAAATCTTCAACAAGTGCAAAGAATATCCATTGTCTCTAAACCTACAAAAATGTGTGTTCATGGTATGTCAAGGGAAAATCTTAGGTCATATTGTTTCTAAGAATGGAATATCAACAGATGAGGACAAAGTATGAGCCATAGGAGAGCTACCAAGGCCAAGAAATGTTAAAGAGGTACAAGCCTTTATGGACCATTGTGGATATTATCATAGGTTTATCCACATGTATGTGATCATTTCTAAACCTCTTTATGCCTTGTTGAAACATTTTGAGTGGAACGACGAATGCAAAAATTCCTTCAATGAGCTGAAGAGACATTTGCGCACAACACTAATACTGACCACTTGTAATTGGAATAAATTGTTCCATGTCCATGTAGATGCATCCAATCACGCAATAGGATGTGTGCTAGCACAACCCATAGGTGAAGGAAATCTGGATTTACCTATAGCATATGCTAGCGAACAACTAAACGTGGATGAACAAAACTATACAACAACTGAAAGAGAAGGTTTAGGCATGGTATATGCTATGAAGAAGTTTAGAAACTCTCTATTCGCCAACAAGTTTAATTTTTTCACGGATCATCAAGATTTATTATATTTGGTCAACAAACCTTGTGATACAAGATGCTTAGTAAGATCGTTCCTCTTACTAATGGAATACAACTTTGAAGTGGTTGTTAGGAAAGGTAGGACCCACCTCAGGGCGGATCATCTTTCTTGCATCACCTCAAGAGAGTCACCACAAGGAGTTTCTAATGAATTGCCTGATGCTTATCTGTTCAATTTGGAAGTTGTTCCTAAATGGGAAAATAAGTTGGTACCTGTCTTAACCTTTGGACCTGCAAATAAGAATGTGAAACGAACAAAGAAGAAATTGTAAAATCACAAAAATATCAGATATTGGCAGGAAGTATGTATAAACAAGATAGAGAAGGCGTACTAGCTTGTTGTGTTGAGGAGGATGAACAGCGCAGTTGGTTGCAACAAGCCCATGAAGGATTGCTAGGAAATCACTATTCTAAACAATGAACATTTTAGAGTCTGAAACGTTTAGGAATGTATTGTCCTTGCATGGATAGAGAAATACATGAGAGGATTAAGAATTTTCTAGTGTGCGAGGAGAGACCCCTAGTGGAGTACGCTACCCATTATCACGTGTCATTAATTCTAGGATGGAGCACTCCATTGGTAGAATTTATGAAATCGGGAACACTACCCAATGAGGCTAGTCTAGCAAGAAAATGAAGCATGGAGAAAGACGCTAAGGACTATGCCTTAGTAGGAGAAAACCTATACCAAAGAGGCAAATATGGTTACTTAAGATTGTGTGTTCATGAATCAGATTATTTGAAAACCTTAGAAACTGCACATAGTGGTGTAGCAGGTGGACACTTTGGGCCTGATCGAGTAATTAAGACCATTCTATTCTCAGGACTTTGGTGGCCCACTCTTCATATGGATGCACATACCTATGTGAAGAAATGTGACACATGCCAATGTGCACAATATCTGATCAGAAAAGATGAGATGCTTTTGAGGCCAATGATGGGAGGACATGCATTCTCAAAGTGGGGTATATACTTCGTAGGTCCTATTAATCCCCCAGCTAGAAACTCCCATGTAGAGTACATTATTGTAGCCACATATTACCTTACCAAGTGGGTAGAAGTAAAAGTCACGACAAAGAATGATGCTCAAGTGACGACTAAGTTCTTATTTGAGAATGTGTTCACTAGATACGGGTTAGCAATAGAGTTAGCAAGTGATAGAGGTACACACTTCTTGAACGAAGTCATTGAAAACCTTCTCCAAGAAATCTTGGTGATACATAAGAAGTTTGCCCCCTGTCATCCATAAGCTAATGGACAAGCCAAGAGCACAAATAAGATCCTTTGTCATGTATTGAAAAAACTCGTAAATAATAAACGCTCTGATTGGGACAAACAACTTCATCATGTTGTTTGGGCTTATCGAGTTGCCTACAAAATGGTACTCAATGTCGCCCCATTTTAGATGGTCTTCAGACACAATGTTGTGCTACCCTTGGACTTCCTAATCCCACCTTTAAAAGTAGCACAAGATCACAACTGGAGTGGACATGTTTTGTCCTCCAAGATCTTTGATCTAGAACGCTTAGGTGAAATGAGGCTACGAGCGGCAGCAGGCATCTACGCTGCAAAGAAAAGGAAAAAGGCATATTTTGATGCACACATCAACGATAAAGGATTGAAAGAGGGAGACCTAGTGTTGGTCTATACACTAAAGTAGCATGCCCGTAAATTGAAAGAATGAGGATATTGATCCATGATCATTAATAGAATTTCCACTTGTGGTGCTGTTCAATTGGCCACTCTAGAAGGTGACATTTTGCCAAGCTATATTAGTGGATGTCGAGTGAATTTATGTCAAGAACGTCTTACAAAGGATATGCTAATAAGACTCAACACAGCTAAGAAGCGAAAAGAAGAAGATTTAAGGATTAGAGAAGAAGCACAAGCAAAGGCTAGAGAGTGCATTAGGTGAAATAAGTTAAGACAACTAGGCCTAGCTATCAATCCGAAAGCCCCAAGATATGACATGGTCATGTGCCAAACATCAGATGCAATTGCTTCTCGAATAATCGGCCGACATCCCTTTGTGACCATAGAGGTAGGACACAGAAAGAATGCAAGGGTTGTAAGAGCCCCTATTGACTCAGGTGTAGCAACTAGTGCAATTAGATGCTCATACTGCCAAGATCTACAATTGGACATCAATTCCATAGAAGCCTATCTCATAGGATTGGCAGGTGTGGAAACCCCTTGTTTGGGTGAGGTGGAACTTCCCATCTACCTTCAAGATGTCCCAATGAAAGTCAATATGCTAGTGCATCAAGATGAGGACCTTACAGAACCACTTGTCTTCAGTCAAGACTGGATCTATGACCATGTAGTCAACTTAAACCTAAGAAGTCAACTTCTCCAAGTTTGGGTACATGAACAATGCATTACATTAGAATTAGAGAATTGCATGAGCAAAAATCCAAGTAGCACAAATTCTCTTAGTTCCTCTAGGCCCAATCTTAGCAAAGAAGATATTGTATGTGTCAAAGCTCTATGATCCAGAAGGACTCAATCATGGAAGAACAGTCTCAAAGGCGAGCGGACCCCTCTTCTTTTTTAAAGACTACTGCAGTCACAACAATTCAACCAAAGAGGCAAGTGCCAAAATACAAGAAAACTGCTATATCAAATAGAAAAATAGAATTCAAGAAGAAATTAGTTTCGAGCATGATGCAAATCTAGGTAAAAAAAGGAGAACAACCACCAGCTTTGCCACAACAATTCCCATCCAAGCAGGTCAACCATGAAAAAAGAAGAACCAAGCAATAGGACAAGCTCAACCATAAGGTATCTGTAGCTCAAGTGTAAGCACCACCTCCTTTACTTGTCAATCCGTGGAGACGTGAGGACCGGTATGAAGACCACGAGCAAGTGAAGGCACAAGTGTGTGAGTGAAAGCACACAAACATGCACACACATACACACACACGCGCACAAGGTAAGATCAAAGAGAGGAACAATGGAAAGCTTCTATTGCAAAAAGAGTTCTCTTACAAAGCTCTATTCTCTAACAAGCCAACCCCAAAAATGAGCTCTCTAGCTCTTTTTATGGTTTTTTGACTAGTTCTGGCCCTGTCCTGACTTAGTGTCCGGCCTAGTTAAAAATTAGGTTCTAGGGCTTATTTGAGGGCTCAAACGAAGTCTAAAAATTATGAAAATTGGTAGGATGATACTTCTAACACTTCTCAAGCTCAAGGACTCCTCAACTTGAAGAAAATGGAGTTACAAAAATAGAAAATGGTATTTATAACAGTTTTTAATGATGAAAATCACTATTTTTATAGGGATTTCTTCTGAAGATTTGACGTACACTTCTTGGAGCTCCCTACTTGCTCCTTCTTCTTGTGTGTCCACCTCTTTGATGTGCTCCTGTGATTTGTCATTGACCTTCAGCTTCAACACTCCCCCCCTGTCGAGTCTGTCGTCCCTGACAGACCCTTGTTGTAATGGTTGTTGCATGTAATGCTTTGAGAGGTAGTGTTTGTTCGGTAGGAACAAGAGCCCTCTACATTCCAAATGTGGCAGGGTTGGTTGTCCGGTTCTTCATTTGTCACTAAAAGCCTTTGGAAGTTGTTTTCCCTTGGTATGCGCTCCTTCCTTGGGTTCCAAAATGATTGTGTCATTGTGAGTCGCCATTGATGGCTGCTAGATCTTCTTAAGATGATGTTCATAGTAAGCACGCCAAGTA
The DNA here is from genome assembly GCA_020310875.1 of Ceratopteris richardii. Lineage (NCBI taxonomy): Eukaryota > Viridiplantae > Streptophyta > Polypodiopsida > Polypodiales > Pteridaceae > Ceratopteris > Ceratopteris richardii. The sequence continues at coordinate 160,579,003 of CM035407.1, forward strand.
CTAATAACCCATAATGAATGATGGTTAAGTGTGTTCGTGCATGGGTTGAGGAAAATATATGCCTTGTGCATGGCCTTGTAATGTAGCCCTATACATGCTTACTTGGAAAATGCAGTGGAAGAAGTATGGTGCAAAAATTTGATGGAGAGTGTTAATCTCCAAAAGAACAACCTACTCTTGTGATTAGAGCACCTCTATACCAAGAGTAAGTCAAAACCTTCACTAAATTAGAGGTCCAATCTCCAAATTATCAAAATTGAGAAAATCTGTGAAGAAGATGAAACACAGAAAAGTCTGCTGCAGAATTTCTTCACATTGACTTATCAAACGTGTAAAGTTTTTGATGAAACTTTGTATGAATCATCTTCTAGAGATTGCGCATCTCCTCCAAGTTAAATTACTTCAAAAGCTTTAGTATAACTTGAGAAATTGACTTCACAAGTTACCTATGTCTGGATCTACACTTCTGAGAAGTCGATTTAGACACCCCTAACTTCTTAACTTTGGTTCTCACAATGTCGAACCCGTTTTACCAAATCCTTTTGACTGAAGATAGCTTATCTCTCAACTTAGATTTTGAGCTATCATATGTGTAAAAATTTACACTGTGCACTGAGCACTACTCATTTCTTTGGACTCGAAATGTGCGCCTGTTTCAGAGAGCTGTGAACACTCAACACATGTGAATGTTCCTATCAGCAATTCTCTTCACCTGTTTACAATTAGACTCTAAAATTCAAACCACAAACTCATTAACTAACAACTTAGATATCCTCAAAAGGATTTCACAAATGATCTACCACAGACGGAGTAGACGCAGAAACATCGGGCGCAACATTTTCTTCATTTCAGGAGAAGACTACCACTGAAAAAGTGAGAGAGACTTCAACTACTTTCTCATCAGTCTATTGACATTTACAATCACAAATTTCTCTATTCGTATGCTCATACGTAGTCTCTCTTTGTCTTCTCTCTATATCCCGACATTTTCCAAAAGTATTTATAGACATCTATGTACAAACTCTCATCAAAACATAAGTATATGTAACCTATGTCATAACTAATGTACATATGTGTACATGTCCTTCACTCTTGTGAATGTATCCATTTTCTTTACTCCAAATCTTCAATTGGTGATTGATCTGCACCAACAGCTCCCCCTCAATCATCAATTGAGGTTTTCTCCTTTCTTCTTTATACCTGCCATATCTTTAAACTTCTGTAGCTTTGGTCCATCCAAGCTCTTTGTAAGCATATCAGCTATCTGATCTTTTGTTGAAGTATGTATAACTTCAATCTCCTTATCCATCACTTTCTCTCTTAGAAAGTGATACTGAATCTCAATGTGTTTGGTCCTGGCATGAAAAACAGGATTAGCAGCTAAATACAATGAACTCATGTTATCTCCATATATAATTGGTATCCCATGCACAATGTCAAAACTCTTCATCAATGTCTTGACCCAAATTACTTCCTTTGCAGCTTCAACCATGCCTTTATACTCTGCTTCTGTAGAAGATAAAGCAACTGTATGTTGCTTCTTGGAACACCATGAGATGAGTTTATCTCCCACATAACACATGTATCCAAATGTAGACCTTCTATCATCTGGATTACCTGCCCAATCTGCATCACTATAAATTTTGATATTTGTATCTGAGGTAAACCCATAATACAAACCTTCATTGAGTGTACCCTTAATGTACCTCAACACTCTTTGTCCTGCAATCCAATGTTCTTTCCTTGGGCAATGCATAAATTGAGACAAAACCCCTACTGCATATGATAAATCAGGTCTAGTTAGAGTAGCATAGATAAGGCTACCCACCAAACTCTGATATTGTCTCATGTCCTTGAATTCTTCACCTCCATACTTACTCAATTTGTGATTCACCTCCATTGGTGTAGGTGCTACCCTGCAATCATCCATTTTAAACTTGATTAACAAGTTCTTCAAATACCTTTCTTGGGTCACAAATACTCCATGTTGAGTATATGTAATCTCCATGCCCAAGAAGTATGACAAGTCTCCCAAGTCACTTATCTTGAACTCCTTTTCCATTTGCCTCTTAAGCTTTTGTATTCCTTCTTCATCTGTACCTGTAAGAATTATATCATCAACATATATGCACATGTATATGAACCCATTATCACTTGCCTTAATAAGCAAGCTACTATCTGCTTTAGACACCTGAAATCCAAGTTCTTTTAGGAACTTCACAAGTCTATAGTTCCATGCCCTTGGAGCCTGCTTCAAGCCATACAAAGCTCTCTTGAGCTTGCACACATGATCTGGATACTTTTTATCTCTGAACCCTTGAGGTTGCTCCATGAATACATCATCTGAAATATAACCATTCAAAAAAGCATTCTTCACATCAAGTTGACATAGCTTCCAACCTTTACATGCAGCAATAGCAATAAGTGTCCTTATGGTTGTCATCTTTGCCACAGGACTATAGGTCTCATCATAATCAACACCATAAGTCTGAGCAAACCCTTTGACAACAAGTCTAGCTTTGTATCTAGACACACTTCCATCTGCAAACCTTTTTGTCTTGTAGACCCACTTGCATCCAATAATCTTTTGACTATTTGGTTTAGGAACCAAATCCCAAGTTTGATTCTCCAATAGTGCATCATATTCCTCCTGCATAGCATTCTCCCATTTTTCCTTACCTTTTGCCTCTTCATATGTAGAAGGGTCTTCATCTGTATTCACCATATAAGCATAATCTTTTGTGGCTAGAAATGAAGTATCATAACTATACCTTGTAGGTTGCCACCTATTTCTTGTTGACCTTCTGAGTTCTCCACTCCTTGAGGTTTCTGGCTCTTCACATTCAGGATCAAATCTTGGTGTCTCTTCCACTTCAACCTGCACTTCATTATTCTCTTGCTCATCAAATATCTGAACTTTTGATTTACCTTTTCTTTGACTCACTTCTTCTTCATCACCTGTATTGATATTGATTGTACCTGCATACCAAGTACTTTGTTCATCAAATGTAACATCCTTAGAAACCATAAATTGCTTTGTTGATGGACTCCACAATCTATAGCCCATCTGCTTGTCATCATAGCCAATGAAAACATAGTTTTCAGCTTTGGGTTCCAATTTGTGTCTTAATTGTGATGGCACATATGCATATGCCACACACCCAAATACTCTGCAATGATCCAAGGTAGGTCTCTTACCCCACCAAGCCTCATATGGTGTCATACCCTGCAAGGCTTTACATGGTAACCTATTGACCAAATAAGTGGCTGTATTTACAGCCTCAGCCCACAAATAATTAGGGCAATTTTTCTCCTTCATCATGGATCTTGCAAACTCAACAAGAGTTCTATTTCTCCTTTCTGCAACACCATTTTGTTGAGGAGAGTACCTGCAAGTAACTTCCCTTTTTATACCTGCATTCCATAAGTAATCACTGAACTCATTTGAGAAATACTCTCCCCCTCCATCTGACCTTAGTCTTTTCAACTTATGACCTGTAATTCTTTCTGCATATGCATGATAGTGTTTAAATGTATTAAACACTTCTGACTTATCTTTGATCACATAGATAGTGATCCACCTAGTAGCATCATCAACATAAATCACATAATACCTCGATCCATTTATACTGAAATCTTTTGATGGTCCCCACACATCTGTGTGAACCAACTCAAGCTTCTCTGAGTACATAAAACCATGCTTGGAATAGGAATGTTTATGAGCCTTACCTAATTGACATGCCTCACATTTGTATGTCATATGTTGACCTGCAACATTAGGCAATCCAAGCACTGAACCATTGTTAACCATATCTTTAATACCTCTTTCATTGAAATGTCCAAGCCTCTTGTGCCAAAGATCTAACTCAGAGATCTTATGTCCTCCATATGTGAACATAGCATGACCAATATTGCCTTGAATCTTCAATGTAAATAATCTTCCTTCTTTTTTTCCTGAAACAATCTGTTTATACCCTTGGCTAGGGTCTTCCACATATACTCCATCATTAGTGAACCTTACTTCATATCCCTTTTCAACAATTTGTCCTACACTTATCAAATTCTTAGGGATTGTAGGAACATACAAAACCTTACTCAATAATGTGCTTCCATCCTTGGCCTTCACTGATCCAATTGATTTCACATTGTGCTTTGTGTTGTCACCTGTTTGAACAACATGATTAAAAACTTTACTTTCCAAATCAGTCATCAAAGATATGTTACCACTCAGGTGATTGCTACACCCTGAGTCAATGTAGAAGACTCTTTGATCTTCACTCTGCCTTTCACAAGTTGCATTCATTATCAATGTTGAATCTTCCTTTTGATCTGAAGCATAATTGTAGTAAGTGTTGTTGTATTGTTGACTTTGGAATCCTCTACCTGCATTTCTTCCAAAGTAATTCCTTCCACCTCTACCTCTGTAATTACCTCTTTGATTTCTGCCACCTCTTCCTCTTGAATTATAATTTTGATTGTATCCACCATTATTCTGATTATTATGCCAACAATCATTAGCTAAGTGATTTGTCTTACCACAAATCCAGCAAGCTTTGCCTCCATCTTTGTTGTTCCTGCCTCTTCCTCTACCTTTGCCACCTCCTCTTCCTCTTAAGAAGTTGGCTTGAGTAGTTGTTCCTTCATCTTCACCTGCTTGTTGTTTTCCTTTGCTATTCTTCTTCTTGTCCTTTGAGTACATTGCATGACCTGTACTCTTGTCACCATCTCCTTTAACATCCTGCTCAAATGTTAGCATATGACCTAACAATTGATTTAAATCAGGAGTGAAATGGTCAAGTGAAAGTTCTGTAGACAAAATAAATGGCTTCCATTTGTCATCACCTCTCAACCCTGTAAGGATTTGCCTTACCAATTTATCTTCCTCAATGTCTTCATCAACAGCTCCTAAAGCATCTGCAATATCTTTCATCCTTGTTACATAGTCTGAGATGGATTGAGAGGCCTTCTTCTTGAAGGTAGTAAACTCTGCCCATAAGGATGCCTTCCTTGACTTTGTAGTGTTCTGGAAATGCTCCTCCAAAGCATTCCATATGTCAATAGCACTTTCAAGACCTCTAATGTGAGGTAACAAGTAATCATTGACTCCCATATAGATAATGCTCCTAGCTTGAGCATCTTTCTTCATCCAATTTTTCAGATCTGCTAACTCTTCCCTAGTTGGAACACTAGGATCTCTGAACTCTGGCTTCTCTTCTTCTCCTGTGATGTAACCAATTAAATCTTTGCTCATAAGATGAGCTTCCATCCTCATTGACCATGCAGGATAGTTTTCCCTATCCAATTTCTCTATCTGTAGAGCATCTCCCATCTTGTGTCCACCTGTGTATTGAAAACTTCAAGCTTTACAAGCAATGTATGTACCTTTACTTCGAGTTAGACTCCTTTTGCCTTTCTTGATGTCGAGTAGACTTCTCCTCAGGCTTTTGACTCCAAGCTTTCACTTCTTAGTTCTTCAAATGTTGAACTTCTTGAATCTGCAGCAGTCGGGACCTTTCTTTCCTTGATTTTGATGTCTCCTGCTCTGATACCACTGATGGAGAGTGTTAATCTCCAAAAGAACAACCTACTCTTGTGATTAGAGCACCTCTATACCAAGAGTAAGTCAAAACCTTCACTAAATTAGAGGTCCAATCTCCAAATTATCAAAATTGAGAAAATCTGTGAAGAAGATGAAACACAGAAAAGTCTGCTGCAGAATTTCTTCACATTGACTTATCAAACGTGTAAAGTTTTTGATGAAACTTTGTATGAATCATCTCCTAGAGATTGCGCATCTCCTCCAAGTTAAATTACTTCAAAAGCTTTAGTATAACTTGAGAAATTGACTTCACAAGTTACCTATGTCTGGATCTACACTTCTGAGAAGTCGATTTAGACACCCCTAACTTCTTAACTTTGGTTCTCACAATGTCGAACCCGTTTTACCAAATCCTTTTGACTGAAGATAGCTTATCTCTCAACTTAGATTTTGAGCTATCATATGTCTAAAACTTTACACTGTGCACTGAGCTTTACTCATTTCTTTGGACTCGAAATGTGCGCCTGTTTCAGAGAGCTGTGAACACTCAACACATGTGAATGTTCCTATCAGCAATTCTCTTCACCTGTTTACAATTAGACTCTAAAATTCAAACCACAAACTCATTAACTAACAACTTAGATATCCTCAAAAGGATTTCACAAATGATCTACCACAGACGGAGTAGACGCAGAAACATCGGGCGCAACATTTTCTTCATTTCAGGAGAAGACTACCACTGAAAAAGTGAGAGAGACTTCAACTACTTTCTCATCAGTCTATTGACATTTACAATCACAAATTTCTCTATTCCTATGCTCATACGTAGTCTCTCTTTGTCTTCTCTCTATATCCCGACATTTTCCAAAAGTATTTATAGACATCTATGTACAAACTCTCATCAAAACATAAGTATATGTAACCTATGTCATAACTAATGTACATATGTGTACATGTCCTTCACTCTTGTGAATGTATCCATTTTCTTTACTCCAAATCTTCAATTGGTGATTGATCTGCACCAACAAAATTGGGGTCTTGAGCTAAGTGCTCAAGGGTATGCTGACGAAGAGGTTTCCTAATCTATCATGGTTATGGTGTTGCCAAGGTAAAAGATACTTACCATGGTGAAGCATCGATCGATGTTTATCTCGTCCTATTGTGCTCCCCGCATTTGTGATGGACATTGTTGATGAATGTCTGTGTTGAGGATCCACTAATGAAGTTCTTTGAGTGCCTAGTCCTGTCTGCTCTCTTCAAAGCAACATTTGCCAAATACTGAGAATTGAATTTCTTTATATTCCTTGACAAACGACATTGGGTAACTACACCAAGCTTAGTTTCACATCTTCTCGTTAGCTCATCATAAGCAGGAGTCTTCTCATCCAGTATACATACAAGGTTTGCAGTGTACCAAAACTACCCTTTGCAGATATCTCCTTGGATGCTCTCGTACATACAGTAGTTAAGCATCGCTCAAGTTGCGGACCTTCAAGCTCTTCACTCCTACCATGGTAAGAGGAAACCAAAGTTGTGGATGCCATGTTCATGCCAAGTTCTTGACATCTACCAGATAAGGCAGCAATTATATCATCTGCTAGTCGAGACACACTTCTATCCAAACTGATAAATGCCCAGTAATCAACAGTTATGACTCATTCATGTTTCTTGAGCCAAACCTGGGAACAAGTGCTTCCTCTCTTTTTTTTTTTTTTGAGGAACAATGTCACCAAACAAGAAGGCATATGTTAGTATCAGAAAAAATAGTTGACATATGTCAATGTGCTCTTGTGCATGGGACTCTCAAATGTGTCTATGCACGGCCATGTAATGTGGCCCTATATAATGCATACTTAGGAAATGCATATCCTAAATGGTGCAAAAGACAGGGTTGTGCAAGGAGCACATGGTTGTCGCTCGTCGAGGTTTTCGATGTTACTTGTAGATGTTGATGCTGGCTTTGGTGGAGGTATCCATTGGGTCTTGAACTGATTTAATCCTCCTTATTGGGGTCCATTTTAGAGCAGCATTCAGCACTGTAGAGATCACTTCAGGTCTCTTCCTCTTTGGATGCTTTCTGAACTGTGGTATCCAGTGTGGTTGGCGCTTTGGTTCAGTGGAGGCTACTTGTACTTTTGGCTTCCAAACCCATACCCTTTTTACACGTCTTCCTACTATTGTTGAAGAGGTGATTTGATCTTCTTTCAATCTCTGTATGCGGTTCTTACCCTTTTCTCTTTGTGGTTTCTTTGTTGAGACCTTTGGCATGTGGGAGAACATAGGTTGTTGTGGATGTAAGAGCTTCTTAGGTACCCACATCTCTAATCGCCCTTGAGCTACAGCTAATTTCTTAGTCACCCAAACTTGTCGGATACCTTGAGGTTGAGTTTGTCCAAGCTTCTTCCTTCGTCTTCTGGCCTGGTTGGCTTGCCTGGATGGGATTTGTGGGGGCAAGGCTGGTGGTTGCTCTCCTTTGCGTACCCAGATCTGCGTCATGCCCGGAACTGCTTTCTTGTTTAATGGTGTCTTTCTATTTGCTATAGCAGTTGTCTTGAATTGTTGTGCTTGGTTCTTAGGTTGAACTACTGGGGATGCTTTACTCTTTGAAAAAGAAGGAGGGTTTGCTTGCCTTTGCGACTGTCCTTCCATGATTGAGTCCTTCTGGATCATAGAGCTTTTGACACATACAACATCTTGCTTGTGAAGATTAGTCTTAGAGGAACTAAGAGAGTGTGTGGTGCCATGATCTATGAGCATGCAGTTCTCTAATTCTAATGTAATGCATTGTTCATGTACCCAAACTTGAAGAATTTGACTTCTTAGGTTTAAGTTAACTGCATGGTCATAGATCCAATCTTGACCCAAGACAAGTGGTTCTGTAAGGTTCTCATCTTGACACACTAGCACTTTGACTTTCATTGGAACATCTTGAAGGTAGATGGGAAGTTCCACCTCGCCGAAACAAGGGGTTTCCACACCTCCCAATCCTATGCGATAAGCTTCCATGGGATTGATGTTCAACTGCAAGTCTTGGCAGCAAGATAGTCTAACTGCACTACTTGCTGCACCTGAGTCAATCAATGCTTTCACAATCCTTGCACCCTTTCCTTGTCCTATCTCTATGGTCACAAAGGGACGTGGGTCAATGACTTGAGAAGTAGTTATGCCTGATTTTTGGCACATATCCATGTGATATTTTGGGGCTTTTCAGTTGACATCTAGGCCTAGTCACCTTAACTTATTTTGCCTAATACGCTCTCTGGCCTCTGCTTGTGCTTCTTCCCTCACCCTTAACTCCTCTTCTTTTCGCTTCTTAGTAGTGTTGAATCTCGTAAGCATATCCTCTGTAAGAGGTTCTTGGTATAAATTGACTCTACATCCACTAATATAGTTTGGCAAGATATCTCCTTCTAAAGTGGCCAACTGAACTGCACCGCTAGTGGAAATTCTATTAATGATCATGGGTCCGTATCCTCTTTTTTCCAATTTACGGGCATGTTGTTTAGTGTGTACACCAACACTAGGTCTCCCTCTTTCAATCCTTTATCTTTGATGTGTGCATCAAAGTAAGCCTTTTGTCTTTTCTTTGCAGCATAGATGCCTGCTGCCACGCGTAGCCTTGTCTCACCTAAGCATTCTAGATCAAAGATCCTAGAGGACAATTCATGTCCATTCCACTCATGCTCTTGTGCTACTTCTAAAGCTGGGATGAGGAAGTCCAATGGTAGAACAACATTCTGTCCGAAGACCATCTAAAATGGGGTGGCATTGAGTACCGTTTTGTAGGCAACTCGATAAGCCCAAACAGCATGATGAAGTTGTTTGTCCCAATCAGAGCGTTTATTATTTACCAGTTTTGTCAATACATTACAGAGGATCTTATTGGTGCTCTCGGCTTGTCCATTAGCTTGTGGGTGATAAGGGGCAGACTTCTTATGTATCACCAAGAATTCTTGGAGAAGATTTTCAATGACCTTATTCAAGAAGTGTGTGCCTCTATCGCTCACTAACTCTATTGGTAGACCATATCTCGTGAACACATTCTTGAATAAGAACTTAGCCGTAGTTTGAGAATCATTCTTTGTTGTGGCTTTCACTTCTACCCACTTTGGAAGGTAATTTGTGGCTACAATAATATACTCTGCATGGGAGTTTCTAGCTGGGGGGTTAATAGGACCTATGAAGATTATGCCCCACTTTGAAAATGCACGCCCTCCCATCATTGGCCTCAAAGGCAACTCGTCTTTTCTAACTGGATATTGTGCACGTTGGCATGTGTCACATTTCTTCACATAGGTATGAGCATCCATATGAAGAGTGGGCCACCAAAGTCCTGAAAATAGAATGGTCTTGATTACTCGATCAGGACCGAAGTGTCCACCTGCAACACCACTGTGTGCAGTTTCTAAGACTTTCAAATAGTCTGATTTGTGAACGCACAATCTTAGATAACCATCCTTGCCTCTTCGATATAAGTTGTCTCCAACCAAAGCATAGTCCTGAGCCTCTTGCTCCATGCTTCATCTTCTTACTAGACTAGCCTCTTTGGGTAAGGTTATCGATCTCGTAAACTCTACCAATGGAGCACTCCAATCAGGAATTAATGACACTTGATAAAGGGTGGCATGCTCCACTCGTGGTCTCTCTTTGCACATTGGACAATTCTTAATCCACTCATGTATTTCTTTGTCCATGCTAGGCCAATACACTCCTAAACGTTTTAGATTTTGTAATGTGCACTGTTTAGAATAATGATTTCCTAGCAATCCTTCATGAGCTTGTTGCAACCAACTACTATGTTCATCGTCCTCAACACAACAAGCTAATACACCCTCAATATCTTTTTTGTACATGCTTCTTGCCAATATGTGATATTTTGTGATTTTACAATTTCTTCTTGCGAGGTTTTCACATTCTTATTTGTGGGTTCGAAGGTGAGGACTGGTACCAACTTATTTGCCCATTTAGGAACAACTTCCAAATTGAACAGATAAGTGTTGAAGCTCAAAGTCAAGGACAAAGCATGGAAGCACATCAAAGTCAGGGACAAAGCATGGAAGCACATCAAAAGGTGGACACACAAGGAAAGGGAGCAAGTAGGGAGCTCCAAGAAGTGTATGTCAAATTTTCAGAAGAATCCCCTACAAAAATAGTGATTTTCATCACTAAAAACCATTGTAAATACCATTATCCATTTTTAGTAACTCCATTTTGTTCAAGCCGAGGAGTCCTCGAGCTTGAGGAGTATTAGAAGTACCATCGTACCAATTTTCATAATTTTTAGACTTCGTTTGAGCCCTCAAATAAGCCCTGGAACCTAATTTTTAACTAGGCCGGACACTAGGTCTGGACAGGGCCAAAACTAGTCAAAAAACTATAAAAAGAGCTAGAGAGCTCATTTTTGGGGGTTAGCTTGTTAGAGAATAGAACTTTGGTGAGAGAACTCTTTTACAATCTAAGCTTTCCATTGTTCCTCTCTTTGATCTTACTTTGTGCGCGTGTGTGTGTATGTATGTGTGTGCATGTTTGTGTGCTTTCACTCACACACTTATGCCTTCACTGGCTCGTGGTCTTCATACCGGTCCTCACGTCTCCGCGGATTGACAAGTAAAGGAGGTGGTGCTTACGCTTGAGCTACACCAAATTTTGGCGCCGTTGCCGGGGAGAGAGCTTCGAGGACGAGCGTTGTGATGGTAAGATCGTAGATTTGCGACGTTGGAAGGTAAAAAAACTGTCATTTCAGTTCATTTTCTGTTTTTTCCTCTTCATCTTCATCATCATCATCATCTCCACCTTCTTCCATCTTCTTCTTCATAGAAAATTCTTGTTTTTTAGTGCATTTTCACCATCTTCATACCATTTTTCATGCATTATTGTGTGGGAAGGAGTTAGGAGAAGCAAGGGAGAGCAAGCGCTGTATTTTTTCATGATTTTCTGCTCATACGGAGCTCGCCATAGCCGGCGCTCAGAAATTTGAATTTCCCGCCAAAAAACACGATTCTGTGATGAAAATCGCGATTCTGTGAAAATTCAAAATTTTTTGAAAAATCACGATTTTCTGTTTTCCCGCCTAAAAGTTGGCTGAAAAAATCACGATTCTGTGGTCATTCTCAGAATCACGATTCTGTGTTTGTGCTCAACATCACGATTTTCATGCCAAAAACACGATTCTGAGAAAATACGATTTTTCAGCGGGCTCAAAATCGCGATTCTCACAAATCACGATTTTCAGCAAAAAACACGATTCTGTGCTCAAAATCGCGATTTTCATGTCAAAAAACACGATTCTCTAAAACACGATTCTGTGCTCAAATCGCGATTTTCATGTCAAAAAACACGATTCAGTGCTCAAAATCGCGATTTTCATGCCAAAAACACGATTCTGAGAAAATACGATTTTCAGCGGGCTCAAAATCGCGATTCTCACAAATCACGATTTTCAGCAAAAAACACGATTCTGTGCTCAAAATCGCGATTTTCATGCCAAAAACACGATTTTGAGAAAACACGATTCCCTACTCAAAATCGCGATTCTCAAAAAATCACGATTTGCAGTAAAAAACACGATTTTGTGAAAAAAGGCGATTCTGTGTAATCACGAATTTTTGCTCAAAATCGAGATTTTCTAAAAACACGATTTTGTGCTCAACATCGCGATTTTCATGCCAAAAACACGATTCTGAGAAAATACGATTTTCAGTGGGCTCAAAATCGCGATTCTCACAAATCACGATTTTCAGCAAAAAACACGATTTTGTGAATCACGATTCTCTGAGTCAAAATCGTGATTTTCAAAAACACGATTCTGTGCTCAAAATCGCGATTTTCATGTCAAAAAACACGATTCTGTGCTCAAAATCGCGATTTTCATAAACACGATTTTGTGATCAACATCGCGATTTTCATGTCAAAAAACACGATTCTCTAAAACACAATTTTGTGATCAAAATCGCGATTTTCAGAAACACGATTTTGTGCTCAAAATCGCGATTTTCAGAAACACGATTTTGTGCTCAACATCGCGATTTTCTGAGTTCACAAAATCGCGATTCTCTGAAAGTTCACAAAATCGCGATTCTCTGAAAGTTCACAAAATCGCGATTTTTTCCAAAAGGTCCTGTTTGCCTATTTTGACCCCCAGGAGCCTGAATTGGCATAACTTTTTCATCCAAAGTCCACTTTTTGAGCTCTATAGCTCGTTGGAAAGCTCGTTTCAAATCCTACACGAGCTCAACTGTTTTCTTCAAGAATAACGCGTTGATTTTGAGATAGGATAATTTGAAGTTGAACCTCAAGTGGGACTAGGAAGCCAAGGGGACTCCAAAGAATTTTGAACCATACCAAGGGGAAAATTTGGACTCTTGACTAAAGCTTATGAACCTGAGATCTGGTAGACACTTAGGCAGGGATAAACAAAGCATTAGATCTTTTGAGGCTAGTGTCAACCATACATCCAAGTCTTGGGCACAACAACTAAGTGGTCACCTTTTACTAAGTTCAGACACAAGTGATTCAGAAATGTCTTTTAGTATGGGAAAACCTGCAGGTGGCTCAGGGACTGCCCATCTACAAACACCAAAAGGTCCCTATAAGACACAGTTGGAATATATTCGGACCAACCAATTAGGCGCTTGCATCTATGAGGATGGTCTGAGGCGATCAGTGGTCCAACTCAAAAATCCAGATCAATCCTTTGGACTTGAACACCCGGTGGTCAAGTTCGAAGAGGGTTCATACATTGATAAGGAAGGAACCATGTATGTGGTCACCAACCTACCAGATAGGACTGATGAGTTTGGAAATGTCATTCCTGAGAATGAAATAGGAGACCTAGAACAAGGAAATGTAGGACAAGGACCCCAGACTCCTAGAGGTAAGTCAGTTTTGACCCGAGTGATCACTCCAGACTGGATCCCTCAAGATAACAAAAGCATAGAACTATTTTTGAATAGAGAAACAGAGGAAGCCTTTTGGAGATTCAAGCCAGATCAACCTAGCCAATTGGGCATAGTCATCATCTACGAGTTCAAGGATCCAGAGATACCAGGCAAAGTTGTCTACCTGGATAACACATCAGAGAAAATTTTCTTGGTAACAGAACATGATAGACATGCATATACTTGGAAGAATGAATTGATTTTCCCCCCACCAAGATCCAATGTTTCCCATGGCCTCCAAGGAGTAGGATCATCCCACGCTCATGAAGCCCAGAGAGAAAGAACTAGAGAGAGACCTGAGGTAAGTTTTGCACACACCGTGGGCAGGAATAGATCAGGATTTGAAAATGAAAGACCTGAAAGAGAGAGACATCAAGCACATAGGCAAAAAAGAGATGAACATGATTTTCCATTGCCTAGACCCCGAGAACACCCAAGAACCCTCAAGTGATCAAGGCAATGAAGAATTATTTTGACAGGTCAGGAGATCCTTATGATCATGTGGCCGAGTTCAAACAAGTGTTAAGAGCTGAACAGGTTGAGGATTTATTCACCCAATACGAGGCATTTGGTTTGACTCTTAAGGGCACTGCCTTGGCTTGGTTTCAACCATTGAGTAGTCGCAACTATCGCGATATAGGTCAACTGCTAGACGAATTCATTGTAGAATTTTCCAAGAGTGGTATCAGGCATAACACATCATCCTTGATCCACAGTTTCAAGCAGACACCCCAAGAAACAGTGCGACTGGCAGGTAGAAGGTTCAGACAGTACCTAGAAAGATGCCTTGCTCCCGAGTTACCCACACCAGCCAAACAAGTGGCTTTGTTCTTAGATGGCTTACTGAGCACAAAGTTAAGATCATATGTATATTTGAAAGAGCCTAGATCCATAGAAGAGTGCGTGCGGACATGCATTGACATAGAAGATAACTTGGGTGAGGAGTTAGGATTATCCAAACTCTATAAGGATTCAGATGGTTCTACTATTCATACTTCAAAAATCTCCACGGAAATAGAGGAGATAGCTGAGCAAGTTGCCAAGAAGTTGGGAGTCCAAAATAAACAAACACAGAGAGTCACTCCAGTGAATCGGTGTTATACTTGTGGGGGCGACCACATGGCTAATGTATGCCCAATGCAAAACCAAAACATTAGAGAAAGGAATGCTCCATATTGCACTATTGAGAGAAAATACACAAACCACACGGCTCAAGATTGTCCCTACAATAGGCAGGCTGTTAGACAGAATTATCAGCAACCTTACCCACAAGGTAGGTATCAGAACCGATACCAACAGCCATATTATAGACCACAACAGCAATATCAGGTACCATATAGGCCACAACCAGTCTTGGGAAACCAACCACCAGCGCTAGCCAACGTGATTCCAGTCAAATATGTTGTGGGAGAAGAAAATCCAAATAGAGCATTGGTGCCACTAATCCCATTGATACCAGATAATGACTCTCATGCTCATTATTCAGACTACTCCCATGAAGGTAGTCCACATGCTTATTACACAGAGTCACCTGAACATAGTGAGATTTACTCGTATCAATATGAGGTACCACCTATGGAGCAAAATTGGGAGCCAGAATACTCCAATGTCATGTACACAAATCCTAACCCTAGGCCCCAGTTGAGACAAATGAGACCACAAGCCCCTAGAGGATCTTGTTTCAGATGTCAAGGTGACCATTTCATTCGTGACTGTCCCCACCCACCATCTCCGAGTCCAGGACAGGCTATCACAATACAGGCTTTTTGTCCTGATTGCGGCAAAGACCATCTCCCCAGAGATTGTCCAAGAAACCCCTCCAGTGCACCCAAGATTACACCCATTAATGTGGTAGGCTTAGTGGCAGATTCAAGTTCAAGTAGTAGCAATGTGGCTCCTATACAAGCTGTTACTAGAGCACAAGCCTTAAAACAGGATAGACCAGTAGAACAATCAGAGTCGAGTGAATCGGGAGAGCCTAGTAAGAGGAAAACAAGAACATGGAAGGATACCAGAGAGAAGGCTAATCGCAAGTGGAATAAAAAGTTATCGGAACTAGAAGAAAGCTTAAAAGAAGCGAAAACAAAAATAGAAGACATTGCATCTCAAAGCCCCTCGCATGCCGAAACTCCATCCACTCCACCTCATCCCATCCCACCACCCATTGTAAATAGACCACAACCAGGGTCTGTTCTTGCAGATCCAACCCCAGAAGGCTTGGACATGATGTTCAAGGCCTACCAGGCTCAACTTCAAGAAGGGCCTACAGCTGCAAACCTAGACAAGAGTTACCCTAGAGCGGACTTAGAGATTGAACGGATGAAAATGTGCATGAAAATGGTAGAACAAGCTCAAGCTATACTTGAGACTAGTCAAAAGTTCAATCAGACAAACTCTGTTAAAGGGGATTTGCATTTCCAGGGCTTACTAGAACGATTAGAGCAGTTGGTAAACAAACCACAAGTTTCTTTACCTCCACGGGCTCAACCAGTTATTGAAAGAGGAAGCTCACCACCAATGGGAGCTTATGTTCCTACTTCCACGGATCCAGGAATACCTCCTTCAATTCAACAGTACTCTCAAGAATTCTTACGGGAAATACAAGAAGAGAAATGGGCCAAGGAGAAGGGTAATTCCCCTCCTATTCCTGAGATTGATGATCTTCATGATCAATTTCCCCAAGACATTCCATCTATTTACGGAGATGAAGCAGAACAACAAGAAGACGAAAGGTTAGATTTTGGATCTAATACCTTAGAAGAACTGCCTCAATTTCCAGGCCCATGGGAATCTGAATCTCTCCAGATTAGAGCTCCCACAATACTAGTAAGAAATGAAGACTCAGTGGTTCCAAGGAACACGGATGTCGTGAAGAACACTAAGGTTCAGTGTCATCTCACTGTAGAAGAGCTGCTCAAAGCAAAACCTGAGCTTTGGAATCATGTGAAGGATCAGGTTCCAGAACTTGGTTCCAACATGCCAAAAGCAGGCTCCAAGCAAAGGGTACAGCGATACCTCTAGACAAAATAGGGGACATGTGTGAGGGTGAAGAAGGTAATACTTATCTTCCAATCACCTACTAAGGTTACACAACCAAAGCAATCATAGATTCAGGTGCTGGTGTTGCTATTGCGACCACCTCCTTGTGGAAGCAATGGGGCAAGCCCACATTAAGACCAACTAGAATGAAGCTTCAAATGGCTGATGGTCATTTTGAAAGACCTCTAGGATTGTTAGAAGGGATCACTCTAACCACTTGTGTAGAGTTTGAGCACACATTTGCTATATGTGACTTTGAGAAAAATAATGTCTATGAGATGATCCTAGGAAGACCCTTCCTACGACAATTGCAAATAGTACAGGATTGGGGAACTAACTCCTTGTACTTACAGCACTTAGGGGTCACCACCAAGGTCAATTTGAAGGATTACACCTTCAGAGATGTACCACCCCTACAGTGGAATTCTATCCACAAAGCGAAAGAAGATTCCATCTCCGTGCATTCTGAAAGTTCACCTGATCCATCATGGCTACATGAAGATACTCATTTGTGGATGTGCAAGGTCGCAAAGGAAGAGGAAAAACGTTTAAAGGCAAGAGAAGAAGGAACTTCGCTAGGAGATAGACCAGTTAGAGACCCAGCCTACACACCGATGATCTTTCCGGATGAGGAGTTTGAGCCCCATGGCTGGCCAGAAATCTTAGCCACCATGGACATTGCTGTCAATGAGGAACAGTGGACACCTCATTGTGATGAGGAGGGTTATGATATCTCAGTTTTCATGTGTCAACCCTTGCTAGAAGAATGTGACCCTAGTGATGTCATAGAAGAAGAAGAGAATGACGATGATCTGGAGTCTATTGTGATGGACAGTTGCTTTAACTCAGAGCAGCACTATCTAGAAGATATAGGAGTGTTCACCTAGAAAGAAGAAGAACCTCTCACAAGTATTAAAACAGTAAACTCAAAGGATGGAAGTGAGAGTAGTCAAAAGAAAAAGAAAAGAAAAGCAGTGAAACAAGAAGAGGAGGAATCATTGTTTGAAGTACCAGAAAACTTCAAGAAATATGAAGTTGACGACCGCAAAATTTTGGTACGAATGCCTAAGAGAGAGGCCATCATAGGAGAATCATATGATAATGAAGAAAAGACCAAGAAGATTGTAGTGACCATTGAAGAGAACGAAGAGAGATGCACATATATAGGAGATGACCTAAGTGCAAGAGAAGAAATGGAGCTCATAGCCCTATTAAGGGAATATAGGGATGTGTTTGCATGGCACTATAGAGACTTGAAAGGGGTAGATCCAAGAATTTGCTCTCATACTATCCCCATGACTGCTGATGCTAAGCCCACCAAACAGAAGCCCTACACATATAATGATACCTATGCAGCCAAAATAAAAGAAGCAATTGATAGGTTGATTGAAGCTGGATTCATCTATGAGATTGAGCATACCGAATGGGTGTCCCCCATTGTTGTGGTACCCAAGAAGAACGGGAAGTTGCGAGTGTGTATTAATCTTAAAAAAGCTAATATCGCTACGATTAGAGATAGTTATCCACTTCCAATCACAGAACACCTTTTGGAGCGTGTTGCAGGCAAGGAAGTTTATAGCTTCCTTGATGGATTTTCAGGTTACAATCAAGTAGCCATTGCCCCAGAAGATCAACACAAAACAGCTTTTGCTACAGAGTGGGGAATCTTTGCATTTCGTGTGATGCCATTTGGGCTCACCAATGCACCTGCAACATTCGAAAGGCTCATGTGTCATGTCTTCAAAGAGTTCTTGCGAAAGAGCTTAGAAGTGTATGTGGATGATTTATGTGCTCACTCCCAAGAAAGAAGGTTTCACATCCCTGAGCTCAGACAAATCTTCAACAAGTGTAGAGAATATCGAGTGTGTCTGAACCCAAAAAAGTGTGTGTTTATGGTGCGTCAAGGTAAAATCTTAGGTCATATTGTTTCTAAGAATGGAATCTCAACAGATGAGGATAAGGTACGAGCCATAGCGGAGCTACCAAGGCCAAGGAATATTAAAGAGGTACAAGCCTTTATGGGCCATTGTGGATACTACCGTAGGTTTATCCACATGTACGCGATCATAGCTAGACCCCTTTATGCCTTGTTGTCTAATTTTGAGTGGAACGACGAATGCGAGAATTCTTTCAACGAACTGAAGAAACGTTTGTGCACGGCACCAATACTCACCACTCCTGATTGGAATAAACCATTCCATGTCCATGTGGATGCATCCAATCATGCCATAGGATGTGTGCTAGCACAACCCACAAGTGAAGGAAACTTAGATTTGCCCATAGCATATGCTAGTAGACAGCTCACTGCAGCTGAACGGAACTATACCACAACTGAGCGAGAGGGCTTAGGCATGGTATATGCTGTGAAGAAGTTTAGACACTATTTATTGGCCAACAAGTTCAAGTTTTTCACTGATCATCAAGCTTTGTTATATTTGGTCAATAAACCTTGCAATACTGAACGCTTAGTAAGATGGTTCCTCTTACTAATGGAATATGACTTTGAAGTTGTTGTCAGGAAAGGTAGAACCCACCTTCGGGCAGATCACCTTTCTCGCATTACTTCAGGAGAGTCACCACAAGGAGTGTATGATGAACTACCTGATGCTTATCTGTTCAATTTGGAAGTTGTTCCTAAATGGGCAAATAAGTTGGTACCAGTCCTAACCTTTGGCCCTGCAAATAAGAATGTGAAAACATCACAAGAAGAAATTGTAAAATCACAAAAATATCACATATTAGCAGGAAGCATGTACAAACAAGATACTGAGGGTGTATTAGCTTGTTGTGTGGAAGATGACGAACATAGTAGTTGGTTGCAACAAGCCCATGAAGGAATGCTAGGAAATCACTATTCTAAACAACGAACATTGCAGAATCTAAAGCGTTTAGGAGTGTATTGGCCTAGCATTGACAAAGAAATACATGAGTGGATTAAGAATTGTCCAAGGTGCAGAGAGAGACCCCCAGTGGAGCATGCGACCCTTTATCAAGTGTCATTAATTCCAGATTGGAGTGCTCCATTGGTAGAGTTTATGAGATCGGGAAGATTACCCAAAGAGGCTAGTCTAGCAAGAAGAAGAAGCATGGAGCAAGAGGCTCAAGGCTATGCCCTAGTAGGAGACAACCTATACCGAAGAGGCAAAAATGGTTACTTACGACTGTGCGTTCACGAATCAGATTATTTGAAAGTCTTAGAAACTGCACACAGCGGTGTTGCAGGTGGACATTTTGGTCCTGACCGAGTGATCAAGACCATTCTATTCTCAGGACTTTGGTGGCCCACTCTTCATATGGATGCACATACCTATGTGAAGAAATGTGACACATGCCAACGTGCACAATATCCAGTTAGAAAAGACGAGATGCCCTTGAGGCCAATGATGGGAGGACGTGCATTTTCGAAGTGGGGCATAGACTTCATAGGTCCTATTAACCCCCCAGCTAGAAACTCCCATGCAGAGTACATCATTGTAGCCACAGATTACCTTACAAAGTGGGTAGAAGTCAAAGCCACAACAAAGAATGATGCTCAGACTACGGCTAAGTTCTTATTCGAGAATGTGTTCACGAGATATGGACTACCAATAGAGTTGGTGAGCGATAGAGGCACACACTTCTTGAATGAAGTCATTGAAAATCTTCTCCAAGAATTCTTGGTGATACATAAGAAATCTGCCCCCTATCACCCACAAGCCAACGGACAAGCCGAGAGTACCAATAAGATCCTCTGTAACGTATTGACAAAACTGGTAAATAATAAACGCTCTGATTGGGACAAACAACTTCATCATGCTGTTTGGGCTTATCGAGTTGCCTACAAAACAGTACTCAACGCCACCCCATTTCAGATGGTCTTCGGACAGAACGCTGTGCTACCATTAGATTTCTTAATCCCTGCCTTAAAAGTAGCACAAGAGTATGAGTGGAATGGGCATGAATTGTCCTCTAGGATCTTTGATCTCGAACGCTTGGGTGAGACGAGGCTACGAGCGGCAGCAGGCATCTACGTTGCAAAGAAGAGGCAAAAGGCATACTTTGATGCACACATCAAGGATAAGGGATTGAAAGAGGGAGATCTAGTGTTGGTATACACACTAAAACAACATGCCCGTAAGTTGGAAAAAAGAGGATATGGACCCATGATCATTAATAGAATTTCCACTAGTGGTGCAGTTCAGTTGGCCACTCTAGAGGGAGATATCTTGCCAAACTATATTAGTGGCTGTAGAGTCAAACTATATCAAGAACCTCTTACTGAGGATATGCTAATGAGACTCAACACTGCTAAGAAGCGAAAAGATGAAGAGTTAAGAGTGAGAGAAGAAGCACAGGTAGAGGCCAGAGAGCGTATTAGGCGAAATAAGTTAAGGCGATTAGGCCTAGAAGTCAACTCAAAAGCCCCAAAATATCACATGGATATGTGTCAAAAGTCAGGCATAACGACTTCTCAGGTCATTGACCGAAGACCCTTTGTGACCATAGAGATAGGACAAGGGAAGGGTGCAAGGACGGTGAAAGCATTGATTGACTCAGGTGCAGCAAGTAGTGCAGTTAGACTTTCCTACTGCCAAGACTTGCAGTTGAACATCAATCCCATAGAAGCTTATCTCATAGGATTGGGAGGTGTGGAAACCCCTTGTTTGGGTGAGGTGGAACTTCCCATCTACCTTCAAGATGTTCCAATCAAAGTCAAAGCGTTAGTATGTCAAGATGAGAACCTTACAGAACCACTTGTCTTGGGTCAAGATTGGATCTATGACCATGCAGTTAACTTAAACCTAAGAAGTCAAATTCTTCAAGTTTGGGTACATGAACAATGCATTACATTAGAATTAGAGAACTGCATGCTCCTAAATCATGGCACCACACACTCTCTTAGTTCTTCCAAGACTAATCATATGAAAGAAGATGTTGTATGTGTCGAAAGCTCTATGACGCAGAAGGAGTCAATCGTGGAAGACCAGGTTCGAAGGCGGGTGGATCTTTCTTCTTCTCCAAAGAATCAAGTAGCCACAGTAGTGAGTCCACCACACAAGCAAACACAACCGTTCATGACAACTGCTACATCAAATAGAAAGACACCATTCAATAAAAAAGCAGTTCCGAGCATGAAGCAGATATGGGTACGCAAAGGAGAGCAACCACCAGCCTTGCCCCCACAAATTCCATCCATGCAAACCAACCAGGCCAGAAGACGAAGGAAGAAGCTCAGACAAGCTCAAGCACAAGGTATCCAACAAGTTTGGGTGCCTAAGAAGTTAGCTGCAGCTCAACAAGGGCAATTACAGATGTGGGTACCTAAGAAGCTCCTAGATCCACAACAACCTTTGTTCTCCCACATGCAAAAAGTTTCAACAAGGAAGCCAAAAAGAGAAAAGGGTAAGAACCATGTACAGAGACCAAAGGAAGATCAAATCAGCTCTTCAACATTAGTAGGAAGACATGCAAAAAGGATATGGGTTTGGAAGCCAAAAGTGCAAGTAGCCTCCACCGAACCAAAGCGTCAACCACACTGGATACCACAGTTCAGAAAGCATCCAAAGAGAAAGACGCCTGAAGTGACCTCTACAGTGCCAAATGATGTTCTAAAATGGACTCCAATAAGGAGGATTACATCAGTTCGAGACTCAATGGATACCTCCACCAAGGTCGGCATCAACCTCCACAAATAACATCGAGAGCCTCGAACGAGCAACAACCATGTGCTCCTTGCACAACCCTGTCTTTTGCACCATTCAGGTCATGCATTTTCAAAGTATGCATTAATATAGGGCTACATTACACGGCCGTGCATAGACACACTTGAGAATCCCACGCACAAGAGCACAGTGACATATGTCAAATATTTCTATTGATACTAACTTTTGTGTTCTTGTTTTGTGATATCCTTTTCCTCAAAAAAAAAAAAAAAAAAAAGAGAGGGAGAAAGAAAAGCGGGAGAGAGCTTGTTCCCAGGTTGGCTTATGAAACATGAATGAGTCATGCTTAGTTGAAGGTGGAACTGTTGATTACTAGGCATTTATCAATTTGGATAGAAGTGTGTCTCGGCCAGCAGTGAGATTATTGCTGCCTTATCTCGTAGATGACAAGCATTTGGCATGAACATGGCATCTACAACTATGATTTTCTCTTACCATGATAGGAATGAAGAGCTTGAAGGTCCGCAACTTGAGTGATGCTTAACTACTTCATGTACCAGAGCATCCAAGGAGATATCTGCACAGGGTAGTTCTGGAGGAGAAGACTCCTGCATATGGTGAACTAAAGAGAATATGTGAAACTCAGCTTGGTGTAGTTACCCGATGTTGCTTGCCAAGGAATATAAAGCAATTCAATTCTCAGTATTTCCTGAACCGGTATGGAACAGTAGCACTGGTGAATGGTCTATGTCAATCAGCATGATAATCTCTTAGAAACCGGCACGTGTCCAATATTCCTCTGAGTGTCAATATAGGGAAGTGAACATGCATGAGCCCAAGCTCAGAAATGCACATTGTTAGTGACAAATGTTGCTTTGAAAAGAGGAGAGGGGATCCACCACTCAAAAGATCTCATCAGTGGACAATCAACATGGACATTCATCAACAAGGTTCCATCCCAAAGGCCGAGTGTACAACATGAAGAGACAAACATCCATCAACCTTCTCCATGGTAAGTATCTTTACTCTGGAAACACCATAACCATGATAGTTTAGGAAACCTCTTTGTCAGCATACCCTTGAGCACTTAGCTCAAGACCCGCAATTTTTGCACCATGCTTCTTCCAATGCATTTTCCAAGTAAGCATGCGTAGGGCTACATTACAAGGCCGTGCACAAGGCACATACTTTTTTCAACCCAGGCACAAACACACTTACCCATCATTCATTATGGGTTAGGAGTAGTTGGCATGACTGCTCTCAACATCATCTTTGGAAGAGCTAGCGGACGTTATGGGAACAACATCCATATCTCGGAAGCAAATTGAAGCCAGTAGTTGCTCCAAATCACTCTTGACAACCTCTTTTGAGCAACTTGCAGTTTTGAAAGCTCACAACGACACATTCTTGCTGGAATCCAAGGAACCAGCTCATACAACGGATGGACACCACCTCTCAAAGCACTACATAGAACAGCCCTTCCAACAAGGGTCTGTCAGGGACGACAGACTCGAGAGGGGGGGGAGTGTTGAAGCTCAAAGTCAAGGACAAAGCATGGAAGCACATCAAAGTCAAGGACAAAGCATGGAAGCACATCAAAAGGTGGACACACAAGGAAAGGGAGCAAGTAGGGAGCTCCAAGAAGTGTATGTCAAATTTTCAGAAGAATCCCCTACAAAAATAGTGATTTTCATCACTAAAAACCATTGTAAATACCATTATCCATTTTTAGTAACTCCATTTTGTTCAAGCCAAGGAGTCCTCGAGCTTGAGGAGTATTAGAAGTACCATCGTACCAATTTTCATAATTTTTAGACTTCGTTTGAGCCCTCAAATAAGCCCTGGAACCTAATTTTTAACTAGGCCGGACACTAGGTCTGGACAGGGCCAAAACTAGTCAAAAAACTATAAAAAGAGCTAGAGAGCTCATTTTTGGGGGTTAGCTTGTTAGAGAATAGAACTTTGGTGAGAGAACTCTTTTGCAATCTAAGCTTTCCATTGTTCCTCTCTTTGATCTTACTTTGTGCGCGTGTGTGTGTATGTATGTGTGTGCATGTTTGTGTGCTTTCACTCACGCACTTGTGCCTTCACTGGCTCGTGGTCTTCATACCGGTCCTCACGTCTCCGCGGATTGACAAGTAAAGGAGGTGGTGCTTACGCTTGAGCTACAATAAGCATCAGGTAGTTCATCAGACACTCCTTGCGGTGACTCTCCTGAAGTAATGCGAGAAAGGTGATCTGCCCGGAGGTGGGTTCTACCTTTTCTAACAACAACCTCAAATTCATATTCCATTAGTAAGAGGAACCATCTTACTAAGCGTCCAGTATTGCAAGGTTTATTGAACAAATATAACAAAGCTTGATGATCAGTGAAAAAATTAAACTTGTTGGCCAATAAATAGTGCCTAAACTTCTTCACGGCATATACCATGCCTAAGCCTTCTCGCTCGGTTGTGGTATAATTTCTTTCAGCTGGGTTTAGTTGTCTACTAGCATATGCTATGGGCAAATCTAAATTTCCTTCACCTGTGGGTTGTGCTAGCACACATCAGATGGCATGATTGGAGGCATCCACATGGATATGGAATGGCTTACTCCAATCTGGGGTTGTTAATATTGGTGATGTGCACAAACGTCTTTTTAGCTCTTTGAAGGAGTTCTCACATTCATCGTTCCACTCAAAATTTGTCAACATACCATAAAGAGGTTTAGCGATGATTGCATACATGTGGATAGACCTAGGGTAATATCCACAATGGCCCATAAAAGCTTGTACCTCTTTGACGTTCCTTGGCCTTGGCAACTCCGCTATGGATCTTACTTTGTCCTCGTCTGTTGAGATTCCGTTCTTAGAAACAATATGACCTAAGATTTTACCTTGACGCACCATGAATACACACTTTTTTGGATTCAGGCACACTCGATATTCTCTACACTTGTTGAAGATTTGTCTGAGCTCAGGGATGTGGTATCTTCTTTCTTGGGAATGAGCACATAAATCATCCACATAGACTTCTAAGCTCTTTCGCAAGAACTCTTTGAAGACATGACACATGAGCCTTTGGAATGTTGCAGGTGCATTGGTGAGCCCAAATGGCATCACACGAAATGCAAAGATTCCCCACTCTGTGGCAAAAGCTATTTTGTGTTGATCTTCTGGGGCAATGGCTACTTGATTGTAACCTGAAAATCCATCAAGGAAGCTATAAACTTCCTTGCCTGCAACACGCTCCAATAGGTGTTCCGTGATTGGAAGTGGATAACTATCTTTGATCGTAGCGGCATTAACTTTTTTTAAGGTTAATACACACTCGCAACTTCCCGTTCTTCTTGGGCACCACAACAATGGGGGACACCCATTCAGTATGCTCAATCTCATAGATGAATCCAGCTTCAATCAGCCTATCAATTTCTTCTTTTATTTTGGCTGCATATGTATCATTATATGTGTAGGGCTTCTGTTTGGTGGGCTTGGCATCAATAGTCATGGGGATAGTATGAGAGCAAATTCTTGGATCTACCCCTTTCAAGTCTCTATAGTGCCATGCAAACACATCCCTATAATCCCTTAATAGAGCAACGAGCTCCATTTCTTCTCTTGCACTTAGGTGATCTCCTATATATGTGCATCTCTCTTCGTTCTCTTCAATGGTCACTACAATCTTCTTGGTCTTTTCTTTATTACCATATGATTCTCCTATGATGGCCTCTCTCATAGGCATTCGTACCAAAATTTTGCGTTCATCAACTTCATATTTCTTGAAGTTTTCTAGTACTTCAAACAATGATTCCTCCTCTTCTTGTTTCACTGCTTTTCTTTTCTTTTTCTTTTGACTGCTCTCACTTCCATCCTTTGAATTTACCGTTTTAATACTTGTGAGAGGTTTTTCTTCTTTCTAGGTGAACACTCCTATATCTTCTAGATAGTGCTACTTTGAGTTAAAGCAACTATCCATCACAATGGACTCTATATCATCGTCATTCTCTTCTTCTTCTATGACATCACTAGGGTCACATTCTTCTAGCAAGGGTTGACACATGAACACTGAAATATCGTAACCCTCCTCATCACAATGAGGTGTCCATTGTTCTTCATTGACAGCAATGTCCATGGTGGCTAGGATTTCTGGCCAGCCATGCGGCTCAAATTCCTCATCTGGAAAGATCATCGGTGTGTAGGTTGGGTCTTAACTGGTCTATCTCCTAGTGAAGTTCCTTCTTCTCTCGCCTTCAAGCATTTTTCCTCTTCCTCTGTGAGCTTGCACATCCACAAATGAGTATCTTCATGCAATCAGGATGGGTCAGGAGAACTTCCAGAATGCACAGAGATTGAATCTTCTTTTGCTTTGTGGATAGGGTTCCACTGTAGGGGTGGTACATCTCTGAAGGAGTAATCCTTCAAATTGACCTTGGTGGTGACCCCTAAGTGTTGTAAGTACAAGGAGTTGGTTCCCCAATCCTGTAATATTTGCAATTGTCGTAGGAAGGGCCTTCCTAAGATCATCTCATAAACATTATCATGTAGACCTTGGCCTTCAAGATTTGGTAATCCCTGCACTAAACCTCATTTGCTCATGCTTTTTAACTTGGGAAGATTGATATGTCCTATCCTCTTGTTCCAAAGATCAATCTCTGCAACCTTCTGTTACCAATCATCACATAATATACCTTGTTGTGTGTAGGAGCAACATCTAGTGTGAACAATCTACCTTCTCCCCTTCCCTTGGCAATAACTTTGCCTCCTTGCTTCACCATGATCCCTTTTGCATCAAATATAACCTGCATACCTCTCTCTACCATGTGTCCTATAGAGATAAGGTTCTTGGGAATATATGGAACATGGAGCACATCTTTAAGAGTGTTGAAAGATTTAGCTTCACCTAGCTTCACATCTCCCATGTGTAATGGGATGCTCATTGTTATCTCTTATCTCCACACAACCTTTCGAGCTTGGGACCTGCATATGAACAAAAGATTCCTCCATACACGACATGTGATTACAGCATCCAAAATCTATGCACCACTTTGTGTCCTTGGGATCACTAGTGTAGCCATGTCTCATGGCTAGGAGGGTCTCCTTCTCATCATCCTTCTTGGAGTTGTTAGCATAATTTTCTTGCTCCTTCTTCTTGCTTTTTTCATCCTTGAACTAGAAATTTGAAGAAATATGATTCTGCTTACTACATATAAAACACGTTTTACCTTAATGAGGGTTGTCCTTCCCTTTGCTATTCTGGCCCTTCCTTGAAGATGATGCCTTGCTCTCTCCTTCTGAATCTAAGTCTTCTTCCTTGGACTATGTCCACTTGCTTTTTCCTCCTTTCCCCTTCTTACCACTCTTGCCTTTTCCTTTGTTAGCATTTAGGACTTGTGAGTGACCATCCTTCTTGGATGTGTCTCCTATGGCAACCTCTTCTACCACTAGGTGTGGGATCCACTCTTCAAGAATTGGTAGAGGATCTCTATACAAGATGGTAGTAATCATGGGTTTCCACTTGTTTTCCCCTCTCAACCCATTGAGAGCAATATGCACAAGGTCTTCCTCATCTACTTTGCAGCCAATGCATGCCAACTGCTCCCTCAACTCCTTCACCTTCAAGGTGTAGCCAACAATAGATTGACCGCTACCCTTCTTCGAAAAATTGAGCTCATTCTCAAGCTGCATCTTTTTTATTCTTGTGGACGTTGCATATATCTTCTCTAAGCCCTCCCAAACACATCTATCATGATAAAACTCTGATATATGAACAATCATAGTGTTAAAGAATTACCTACGATATGTAGAAGATAGCTCTCCTATTCCTTTCCTCCCAATCCTTCAACAGCTTCAATTCTTGATTGGTGATCTTTGGATCTTTGAGATCCACATTGGGCTTATCTTCATCTCCACACACAATAGGCCATAAACCTTTGCTCATGAGGTAGTTCATGACTCTGAACCTCCATGGCTGGTAGTTGTGTTTGTCAAGCAACTCCACTTTTTGACCTAGATCTGCCATAATGAATGTGAAATCATGGTTACATTGAAAAGTACCTCTTAGCCTTGATGTCCAAGATTTTGTGTCCTCCTCCTAGATTCTTCAAAGGATGTTTCCTACTACGATACCAACTGATGGAATTTAATCCCTCAAATCTGCACACTAGAAGTGAAACGAACCCAATATCTAGGTCCCATCATACACCTTTTCTGCTACCTTGCAAAAAAACTCTAATTCACCTACCTTACACTCATCCAAATAACCTATTCTTTTATCCATGATTAGTATGGTTCATAAGCTTTCTAACAAGATATAGAACACTCAAATAGATCTGTTTAGGGAAGCCAACAACTCTGTACAAAACAAACTATGCAAAGATGTAGGGTATGCAAAAATTAGGGTTATAGAGATACACTTAGAGATATTCATCTTAAGAAAAGTAAAATATATGTATGAGCTAGAGAATGCACCTTAAATCTCTTTAATTAGATATGTACACAAAGAGTTACAACTATTATAAGTAGACTATGTCTATACCTAAAAAGAAACTAGAGGGGGTGTGGGCTTGATAGCTCCTCCTTGCTCCTCCTCTATGCATGTAACACCCTTCTCTGCATTTTCCCTATCTTGGACAAGTACATTTCAGCTCCTTGAGCCTTGGATGACTCTCTTTTTTAGCCTCCGTGAGTAAAAGTCTCTTGGTCTTCAATGACCTACAAGACTTCCATACATTTGATGACTCTTCACCTTCTTTTATAGCTTTTGGATGCCTCGCCTAATTTTTCCACCACCTTAGGATTGGCTTGCCCAACCTTGAGACCACCCTAAGTGGTTTGAGTCGTGAATTTTGTCCACATTAAGGTCTTTTGACCTCTTTATCCACCTAAATCTTGCATAGTTCACATTTTTAACAAATTCCTCTGTAAGAGTATAACATAGCTTTACCGATCTAGGGTTCTCTGGACCTCCTAAGTCATAAACCATGACTTGAACTTTCAGAACATAGGTTCATCTATCCTTGATCAAAGCCCTGAATTGGTAATTGTTCAGTTCAATGTCCACAACATATTTTAGTAGGCAATCCGATTAAGTTTCTAATCCCAATTCTTGTGTGGTGTCAAGTGTGTTGTGAAGTGGTTTGCTCATTGCTCGTATAGTGTAGGCACTAGGTTTCCACTAGTGTAAGACATTTTGTAACTCAATAGTTTTTAATGATGGCAAACCCTTGTTAGCCTCCAAAAAGGTTGTTTCTTCATCATTAGTTAGACCTTCTAACATATGGATAGTTTCGGCCAATTGTGACAATTGGTGGCACTCATATCATGAAAATCTATCCAAAGGAACTACATAGTGTGCGGACCAATCTTGCATCATTTTATCTTGTCTCTATGAAGAGCTGATGAGTTGATCGTAGAGATGAGTTGGCATTGCAACAAACCTACTCTACACCAGCCAATATAACTGTAGAGATGCTTAGTAGGCTCCTTTAGCTTCTGAAATGTGCATTAAGAACCATCAAGTTGTTTGGAACATCACTCCCAATTGTGTGAATCAAAATAGATAACTCTTATATGCAAGGAATGTGAAGAACCTTCTATTTTTGGATAAGAGGGTCTCAACATTATGATCAGTGCTCACAACCTGGTATGAATTGACCAAATTGCTTTTTCACATATTTAATTGAAGTATATAGCTATCTAAAGCAAGTTATTTGATGATTTTTAGCTACACCATAAAGCAGAAATAAATATAATAAGTCAAGGGGTTGTTGGATGAGATGGCTGGGTACAATCAGAAGATCAAGGTGGTGCTGCTAGACCTGCTTCACACCTGCCCTTTCTTTTCTTTAGATATGGTTAGGAGACTCCTTGAGCTTCCAAATGACACCAAGAAACTATATATGTGCTTTACAAAGTGATTGAGTAATGATCAAATCAAAACAGATAAGTTTGAACCTTCATGAGTCCAAAAACTTGCTATTTCTGTAATGACACCTGCTCAGTCCTAAGCTCAGTGTGTCCAGCACACTTGCAATTGGTCTAATTCCTTCTGGGAGTATTAAATTAGCTTAACAAGCTACCATTAGCAAGTCAAATCACTCCAAATAACAAACTATACACTGAGCATGATGTTTAGCAAAATCAGGGACACCCCCGACTTTTTAGGAAACACACAGAAATATACCAGTGATCACTTCGACAGCAATTTCTCCCAATTGGCTGAATAGATTGACTTGAAACTTTGTAGTGTTGTAGAATGCTTTGAGCTGGTTCCAATGAGCCCTTGATCATCAAATTTGGTTCAGTAGATCTTGAGATATGCTCTGTTGAAGTTGCCAGACTTGAAGGTAGTCACTCAGAGAAAACACAGAGTAAAAACTATGAGTATATGTATTGATACTAACAAATGTACATTCCCATTGGCATGTAGAATGATGTCCAATGGTACTCAGAGGTGTAGGCTAGGTAGTAGCTCTCACACACTCACAAATTAGCTTGGATTAGCCTCGGGAAGAGTGTCATTGAACCCGCGACTTTTACATTGATTTTTATAGGAGTTTTTGAATGAATTTGAATTTGAATTCAAATAAAAGCTCCCTTGATTCTCTCCACTAGACTTAGGGAGATATTCCCTCAACTAGATCACCTAATTTTTCCACGACTCTAGTCTAGTAGGTATGATTACATTGTTGATAAAGTCACATGGACTTTTACATGAGATAAAAGTAAGAATCAATAAGACTAGGTTCACATGATTATTGACTCTTGTGAATGTATCATCCAAGGGTTCAATCTTTTATGCTTTCCAAGGGTTCAATAGTCCAAGCTTCATGTTGGGTCTTCAAAGGCACACAACAATGCCAAGTGTTAAGGCTTGCTTGCACCAACAGCTCCCCCTCAAGCCAAACACTTGCTTGAGTCTTCATCTTTAGTCTTCAATAATATCCTGTAATCCAATCATGGATTTAAACCTGCATAGCTTGCTTCCATCCAAAGCTTTTGTAAGCAAATCTGCACATTGAATATTGGTGGATACATATGATAATTGGATTTCTTTGCTAAGTAATTTCTCCCTCACATAGTGGTAATGAACCTCTATGTGTTTTGTCCTAGCATGATACACAGGATTAGCAGCTAAATGAAGTGAACTTGTATTATCACCAAATATGATAGGTGGCCTTATGTATAGGCCCAATTCTGAATAGAGTAACTTCAACCATATTGATTCTTGAGTGGCATTGGCTAGCCCTCTGTACTCTGCCTCAGTAGATGATAGAGCCACTATGGGTTGTTTCTTGGATGACCAAGAAATTGGTTTATCACCTGCAAAGCATATGTAACCAGATGTACTCCTCCTGTCATCCTTGCAACCTGCCCAATCTGCATCTGAGTATACCTTGATGTCAATGTCTGATGAATATGGATAATACAAACCATGATTTTGTGTTCCCTTTAGATACTTTACTATCTTCTTGGCTGCCTCCAAATGTGGTACTCTTGGCTTATGCATAAATTGGCTAAGTATACTCACACCATATGAGATATCAATCCTAGTTAAGGTAGCATAATTGAGACTACCTACCAAACTTTGGTAACCTGTAATATCCTTTAGCTCTTCTCCTTCATGTGCACTGAGTTTGTGGTTGACCTCCATAGGAATGTTTGAGACTTTAGCTTCCTGCAAGTTAAATTTCTTGACCATGTCCTGAATGTACTTCTTCTGAGTAATGTATATACCTGAATTTGTGTAGACCAATTCAAGTCCTAGGAAGTACTTCAATAATCCAAGATCATTGATCTTGAATTCCTTCATCATTTGACCTTTGATGTGTCTAATTCCTTGAACATCATTTCCTGTAATAATGATGTCATCAACATAGACACACAAGTATATTACCTCTGAATTGTTCTTCTTTATAAACAATGAAGTATCTGCTTTACTCATCACAAATCCTTGATCCAAGAGATAGGTTGTCAACCTATAGTTCCATGCTCTAGGTGCCTGCTTCAATCCATACAGAGCTTTCTTCAATTTGCAAACATGATTTACCTTATTGGGATCCTCATAGCCAGGTGGTTGTGACATGTAGACCTCTTCAGATATCCATCCATTCAAGAATGCATTCTTCACATCCAATTGGTACATGTTCCAATTCTTGGATGCAGCTACACTTACCATAATTCTGATAGTTGGCATCTTTGCCACAGGAGAAAATGTCTCCTCATAATCAATGCCTTGGGTTTGTGCAAAACCTTTGGCTACTAACCTAGCTTTGTATCTGCTTATTGTACCATCTGAGTTCCTTTTGAGTTTGTAGATCCATCTGGATCCTATCACCTTCATGGAGTCCTTCTTGGGTACCAAGTCCCAAGTATCACTCTCCTTGAGAGCTTCCATTTCTTCATCCATTGCTTCCTTCCATTCTGGTTTAGTAATAGCTTCCTCAAATGTACCTGGTTCTTCACTTAAGATATCCTTTGCAAGATATACAGAGTGCTTGGTTACAAGTGAAGTATCATATCCATACCTAATAGGTTTCTTCTTTTCCCTTGAAGATCTCCTCATAGCTTGAGTTGAGGATTCTGGATTGTCTTCAAGTTGCTTCATCTTCATCTTCCCTTTGGATTTCCAAGCTTTGAATTCTTCAATATTGATGGTGTCTTCATCATCTGAACTTGCATCCTCATTCTGAGTTGGTTCTTGTCTGACAAGCTTTGGAAAGTCTTCTTCCATATCATAAGGTAAACTCACTTTCCTGCACTCATTATCATACCATGAATCATTTTCATCAAAGATGACATCTCTGCTTACCTTGAAGCCTTTGTTTGAGGGGTTATAGAACCTGTATCCTTTCTGATTCAAATCATAACCAATAAAGATACACTTTTCAGCCTTAGGGTCTAGCTTTCCCCTTACCTGTGAGGGAATATGCACATATGCAACACACCCAAAGATCTTGCAATGATCCAGAGAAGGTCTCTTACCATGCCAAGCCTCATAGGGTGTCATTCCATCAAGTGTCTTTGATGGCAACCTGTTGATTAAGTATGTGGCAGTAGATACACTCTCTGCCCAAAGATAATTTGGTAGTTTCTTCTCATTAAGCATAGACCTAGCTGTCTCCACAATGAGTCTATTTCTTCTTTCAGCTACCCCATTTTGTTCAGGTGAGTACCTTGTGGTAATCTCCCTCTTGATGCCTCTTTCCTGCAAGAAGTCTTCAAAGTCATTGGAGAAGTATTCTCCACCACCATCAGACCTTAACCTCTTCAATTGTCTACCTGTTTGATTCTCTACTAATGCAAGATACCTTTTGAAGCAATTAAATACTTCATCTTTATGTTTCATGAAGTACAAGACAGTCCATCTGCTATAATCATCTATAAAAGATACATAGT
The DNA here is from genome assembly GCA_020310875.1 of Ceratopteris richardii. Classification (NCBI taxonomy): domain Eukaryota; kingdom Viridiplantae; phylum Streptophyta; class Polypodiopsida; order Polypodiales; family Pteridaceae; genus Ceratopteris; species Ceratopteris richardii. Next base: position 160,612,537 of record CM035407.1, read on the forward strand.
ACCTTGACCCAGATATGGATGGCTCCTTGCTTGGTCCCCACACATCTGTATGCACCAATTCCAAGTAATCTTCATGCATAAATCCTTTCTTGGTATATGGCAACCTGTGTGACTTACCAAATTGACAAGCCCCACACTTGTATATCATGTGTTGCTTGGATACATTAGGTATCCCAAGCACACATTGATCTCTGCTCATCTGCTTTATAGTTCTCTCTCCAATGTGACCCAATCTCTTGTGCCACATCTCCAATTCTGATAGGGTTTGGTCCCTATAGTTGTACAAGGCAATACTTTTAGTATCCTCAAGTTCAAAGGTAAATAGTCTACCTGACTTCTCTCCCTTGGCTATCCTTCTGAATCCATGTCTTGGATCCTCCACATATGCACCATGTTGAGTGAACCTGACCTGTAGACCTTTTTCAACAATCTGACCTACACTCATCATATTCTTGGTGATTGTTGGAACATACAATACTCTGCTTAGCAAATTCTGATTACCATCACTTGTTTTGACATTACCTACTTTGACCACTGAGTGTTTAGTGTCATCACCTGTCTGCACTTGGTGCTTGCCTTTAGGTTCTTCCAAATCAGAGAGTAAAGCAACATTCCCAGCTACATGGTTAGAGCAACCTGAGTCAATATAGAACAAATGATCATCATTGATACCTGATTTAGATGTCATGTTCATAATCAACAAGGAATCATCTTGATCTTCTGCATAATTGTTGTAATCCTTTCTGTTCCTGTATCCTCCTTGATAATTGCCATTGTGATTGTAGCTATTGTTGTAGTTGTTGTTGTAATTATTGTTGTAGCCATGGTAGCCTTGAGATTGATTGAACCTGCCTCTGCCTTGGGAGTATCCTCCTCTTTGGTGACCTCTTCCTCTTTGGTTCTTGTAGTTTTTGTAGCATTCATCTGTAGTATGATTAGACAAGCCACAAATATTGCATGGAGATTGATTATAGGGTCTCCCCCTACCTGACTTACCTCCTCTACCCCTACCTCTAGATGATCTACCTCTCCCTGCATAGTTTGCTTGGGAGGTGGATCCTTCATCATCAACCTTCTTGCTTTTACCCTTGTCTTTAGACTTCTTATCTGTATATAGGGCAGAGGGATTGTTACCTTTTGATTGCTCTCCATTCTTTGTGATCTTGGCTTCATGTGTAAAGAGTTGTCCAATCAGAGTTGTTAGATCAGGTGCTTGGATGTCCATGTACAAGTCCATTGCAGTGGTAAAGCTCTCCCACTTGTCATCTGCTTTGAGTCCATTGATCACTTGTCTAACAATTTGCTCTTCTTCAATCTCTTCTCCAACACTTGCAAGTTGATCTGCTATATCTTTGACTTTGGTGACAAAATCTGAAACACATTGTTTTGATTGCTTCCTAAGAGTTGTAAACTCAATCCATAACTGATTCTTTCTGGCCCTTGTGCTTGATGAGAAGTATGTTGACAAGGTCTCCCAAGTCTCTTGGGAAGTCTTACAGTTCCTAACATGAGGTAGAAGGAAATCAGAGATAGAGTTTAGAAGATATGACCTTGCCAAAGCATCTTTAGCACACCATTGATTAAGTCTCTCATGCTCATCCTTTGTAGGTAGGCCTCTGGTTTTGAATGAGGGCAACTCCTCATCTCCTGATATGTATCCATACAAGCTTCTTCCTTGTAGATAAGTCTTCATTCTTAATGACCATGCCTGGTAGTTATTCCTATCCAATTTGTCAATAAAGGAAGGGAAACCATCACCCATGATTACCTTGTTTGCTCTGATACCACTGTTGGATGAGATGGCTGGGTACAATCAGAAGATCAAGGTGGTGCTGCTAGACCTGCTTCACACCTGCCCTTTCTTTTCTTCAGATATGGTTAGGAGACTCCTTGAGCTTCCAAATGACACCAAGAAACTATATATGTGCTTTACAAAGTGATTGAGTAATGATCAAATCAAAACAGATAAGTTTGAACCTTCATGAGTCCAAAAACTTGCTATTTCTGTAATGACACCTGCTCAGTCCTAAGCTCAGTGTGTCCAGCACACTTGCAATTGGTCTAATTCCTTCTGGGAGTATTAAATTAGCTTAACAAGCTACCATTAGCAAGTCAAATCACTCCAAATAACAAACTATACACTGAGCATGATGTTTAGCAAAATCAGGGACACCCCCGACTTTTTAGGAAACACACAGAAATATACCAGTGATCACTTCGACAGCAATTTCTCCCAATTGGCTGAATAGATTGACTTGAAACTTTGTAGTGTTGTAGAATGCTTTGAGCTGGTTCCAATGAGCCCTTGATCATCAAATTTGGTTCAGTAGATCTTGAGATATGCTCTGTTGAAGTTGCCAGACTTGAAGGTAGTCACTCAGAGAAAACACAGAGTAAAAACTATGAGTATATGTATTGATACTAACAAATGTACATTCCCATTGGCATGTAGAATGATGTCCAATGGTACTCAGAGGTGTAGGCTAGGTAGTAGCTCTCACACACTCACAAATTAGCTTGGATTAGCCTCGGGAAGAGTGTCATTGAACCCGCGACTTTTACATTGATTTTTATAGGAGTTTTTGAATGAATTTGAATTTGAATTCAAATAAAAGCTCCCTTGATTCTCTCCACTAGACTTAGGGAGATATTCCCTCAACTAGATCACCTAATTTTTCCACGACTCTAGTCTAGTAGGTATGATTACATTGTTGATAAAGTCACATGGACTTTTACATGAGATAAAAGTAAGAATCAATAAGACTAGGTTCACATGATTATTGACTCTTGTGAATGTATCATCCAAGGGTTCAATCTTTTATGCTTTCCAAGGGTTCAATAGTCCAAGCTTCATGTTGGGTCTTCAAAGGCACACAACAATGCCAAGTGTTAAGGCTTGCTTGCACCAACAGGGGTCACCTCCACTTTTGAGGGACTACAAGATGTGTAGACACATTCAACTTTAGAGCTGCATATCTCAAGATCTATTGAACCAAATATAATGCATTTGATATGAAGCAGAATGCAAAGAAGAACTTACTCAATGAAATGTATCCAGATATGAATGATATTTCACATATGATATAGAGGGAGTATAGATGGATACACTTAGAGGATGTGATCTCAATGTAGACTTGGATTTGTAGATTGATCTCACTCAGATCTATTGCACTACCTATGACCAAGACATATGAGTATTTAATCTCATATTTGAATTTGAACTTGGTAGATATCTCACCTAAAAGTGATCCTACATTTGGGGAATGATTTGAATTAGATTCCAACTACTAGAGTCATGGAATGGGCTCTCTAATGTCATGAGATTCCTTCATCTTGCTTTAGCCTTTACATTTATCCATGATATATACAATGAATACCAACAAGCACGAGTTCACATGTAAGTTGAGGTCTTGAGTACCAACTCCCAAGTCTGATTCTCTTGTAAAGCTTCTATCTCCTCTTCCATGGCATTCTTCCATTCAGGCTTCTTCTTTGCTTCTTCATAAGTTGAAGGCTCTTAAGAGTTTTGATTCTTGTGCTAGATATATTGAATGCTTAATGACCAATGATGTATCATATCCATACCTTTCTGACTTCCTTTTCTCTCTCGTTGATCTCTCTTATGGTTAGATTATGCTACATCTCTCAACTCTTGCACTTTGACTTTGGCTTTAGAGTTCCACGAATTGATTTCCCTTCTTGGATTCTTCTGGTCATCATCAGAATGACTTGATGCTTCAATTGTATGGTCATTATTCTTTGATAGTGCCAGAAAGTCTTCCTTTATATCATAAGGAAATTTGATTTTCCTACAATCATCTTGAAACCAAGATTTATTTTCATCAAACACAACATCTCTACTTACAATGAATCCTTGGTTGCTTGGATTGTATAGCCTATAGCCTTTTTTATTAAGTTCATAGCCAATGAATATTAATTTCTCTACCTTTGGATCTAATTTGCCTCTAATTTGTGAAGGTATGTGTGCATATGCTATGCACCAAAAAAATCTGCAATGATCAAGGCTAGGTCTTCTTCCATTCCATGCTTCATATGGTGTCATACCATCCAAAGCTTTTGATGGGAGTCTATTGATCAAGTATGTGGTTGTAGATACTACCTTCCCCCACAAGTAGTTCGGTAATTTCTTTTCATTAAGCATTGAACTTGCCTACATGGTATTGACTATTCGCCATTGGACCGCTCGATTGAAGAATGTACCCGATGTATCTGCAAAGATGTGTATGAAAATTCTATACCACTCCATTTTGCTATTGTTGTTCTAGACAATGGTAAGTACCACATCAAGAAGCTCCACCTCCTTAATTGTCAATCCATGGAAGAGTTAGGGTGATATGAAGATTGTGAATGAGTGATGTGTATGAAGGTGAATGTGAAAAACACACAAGTGCACACACACATACAAGGTAGAGACAAGAGGAGACACAATGGAAGGCAAGAATCACAATTCTATTACTCAAAATACTCACACTCTTCCAACATAAATTTTTCTAATCCTTCTAACCTCTCAAAATGAACTCTCCAGCTCTCTTTATAGTTTTTGACTAGTTTTGACCGGTTTCGAACCTAGTGTTCGGCCTATTTAAAAAATAGGTTGTAAGGGTCATTTGGAGGTCGAAATGAAATCCAAAAATTACAAAATTTAGTATGAGCATTTTGCCTAAGCTCCTCAAGCTTGAGGACTCCTTAGCTTGCACAAAATGGAGTGGCTCATTACAAGATTGGCTTTTCTATATTACGTATGTTACATGAGTGATTAAATTTGCTTTTAATGATTTGAACATATTATAATGAAAACATCTTTCTTTGAAAAGTAATGGGTCTAGTCCCCCAAACTTCATGCATTTCCCTTTTACATGCTTCTTCTGTGTCGATGTCTATAGCTACTGCCAGTTGCACTACCAACGCCCCCTCCCTCTCGTGTCTATTGTCTACGACAGATCCTGGTTGTAGGGCTTGGGTGATGTAATTTTGGAAAAGGTTGTTGTTGAGGGTTTGTTATGTGATTCGGAGGCCTCGTGCTAGATTTGCTTCTAGATTCTCCTAGTCAAATGCCTAAGTCTCATCGTGGGGTGAGAGTTTGTAATGCATTGGGTACATAGGCTATTCATAGGCCAAAATTTGTAGCAAGTGTGTAGCCCTGCTAATGAACACTTCTGAATGATACTCCGAGAAGCCCTTAGTAAACATTTCTTCAAACATTAATTTGTAGCATGCTGGTAAATACTTAATCCACCAGTGCCAAGTGTATTAGACCCTGAGCGATGGTGTTGTACTCATATCATAAACTAGATCACCATTACTGTGCTTGAAACTGAGGGTGGATACATGTGGGGGTCGGATGCATCTGAATATTTTAAACGTTTGCATCATATCAAAAATCTTTACAGCCATTTGAATGGCCACATCAATTGGTGAAGACAAGGGAGCCAGTGTAGGATAGTAGCCATCATATAACCAACCATAGGGGGACCCCGTGGTGGTGCAAAATGTGGATAATTGAGTCAATCCTCGCATTACTTATTATTTTGTACTTTGATTGCAAATGTTGTCCAGGAATAGCGGTGAGGTACCCCACCATATAATGGATTGTACTTTGAGTGCAAGGGGGCCTTTGTCCAAGTATACATCATCTCAAGATATTCCTACTAATTCCTTTCTCCAAGTGGGTTGAAAAATATTTCCTCGTTGGGCGCCGATTGGTAGATCGATGGGTTCAAATTAGGTTGCATGTGTTGGATTCTTGCCTCTGACTTTCTCAATAGCAAAATTATACTCGGCCATGTATATGAAGTATGGTTTATATTGTCGTTCATTATTGGAAACGTACCTATGTGGCACCAGTTGTGTAAAGTAGGGAGACTAAAGAATTTTCTTCTTGATCATTGCCATCACCTATAACCGAGCTTCTACACACACTGAATGAGTCTTACCTAATTCTTCTACTAGCTTCATCCATGCCGGTTTGGGTAGTTCGAATGTATCCTGCCCTTCCTCTATCACTCAACCACCCAACCTTCAAGATCAAGGGTTCAAACCTAGCAACTCAGATCCTTCTATTCATCAAAAGGGATCACAATGAGGTCATCTATCTATGTGTATATGTAGATGATATTATTGTGATAGGTGATGATCTGAATAGCATTGAGAGGATGAAGAGACACATGCAAGAGGAGTTCAAAATCAATGACTTAGGATCTCCTTCTCAAGTTCAAAATGGGGAACGCTAAACCTACAGGTACACCTTTGGAGATGAATCATAAACTTAGTGTTTATGAAGGTAAAAAAATTTGAAGACATGAAAGAATATCAAAGCTTGGTAGGTAGCTTGATATATGATATTCATACAAGGGCAGACATCTCATATAGTGTGGGAGTGCTTAGTCAATTCATGCACTCACCAAGAAAACCACACATGGATGCAATTAAGAGAGTACTTAAATACCTCAAAGGTATAACCAATGAAGGTATATTCTATCCTTACTCTTCGAATTTGGATATCGAAATCTATTCAGATGCAGATTGGGTAGGAGCTAAGGATGATAGAAGAAGTACCTCTCGTTACTCAGCATTTTCAGGTTCAAAGCTTGTGTCATGGAGTTCCAAGAAGCAATCAACAGTTGCTTTATCCTCAATTGAAGCAGAGTACATAGGTTTGACCATAACAACTCAAGAGGTAATATGGTTAAAAGCATTGTATACAGATTTGGGACTTGTGAGTTCCAAACCTCAAATATTTGGAGATAATAAAAGTTCCATGCACCTAGCAACAAACCCTATTTTCCATGCAAGAACCAAACACATAGAGCTGCATTACCACTTCATTAGGAAGAAGATCATGGCAAAGGAGATTCAAAACTATGGTAGGTATTCAACCTATTAGAGAATGAAGACTCAAGCATACTTTACCTTGAGGGGGAGTGTAGTATGCCCTTCGGAGCCAAGACCCACACCACCTTGCATGGAAGCAAGAAGGAAGGCTCAAGAAGGACTCTCCTTTCATCCACCCCATCCTCCAACATGTTCAAGCCATTGGCCATCAGCCCGCAGCTATGCCACATGCTTGAAAACATGGAGAGATGGGAGTCAAGGATCCTAGTCACATATGTAAAATACAAGAAAGTTGCAACACTCTACTTACACACATAGGAAATGCTAGCATGCACACACACCTCACTCTCTCACACTCTAAGACTAAATACATATATGCACAAAGCCTTAAGAGAAAAGAGAGTTCTTCCATTCAAAGGATATATATATGAGAGCACGTTGACCAAAAGCTCCCCTCTTTACAAAAATGAGCCTCTATATATAGGCTAAGCACATTTCCCCATGTGCTATTTTTGACTAGTAAAAAAGGAGCACATGCTTTCTAACTAACATATCTCAAAAACATCTTGGGAAATATTATATCTAACAACCATATCTCAAGGAATACGTGCGTAGGGATTTTTCTACATATCTACCAAAAATGTGAGCATTTACAAGGTTTCCAAAGCCTTACTTTTGGAGAAATATCAAAAAGTGTCTAAGAGGGAGTTCTCATGTGAAACTCTAGGTATATACAAAAAAAAGGGTTCCTATGCACAAATGAAGATGTGTGCATATCCTCTACTCAACACCCTCCCCCCCCCCTAGACTTTGTCGTTCTCGACAAAGCTAAGAGAGGAGAAGCATACATTGCTGAATTGGTCCGAGTTTGGGTCTTCAAGTCTTCAAATCTTCAGGGTACTGCAGAGTCCTTCAATGTTGAGCGACACAATCCCCTTGGGGGGCAGTCAGCCCAACAATCCAAAAGAGCAGCCTTTTGTTGTTGAATATGCAACCATCTCATGGAGTAGTTCCTGAAAAAGCAAAGCCATCCAAGTGGTGGAGTCTTTCGGCCCTAGACGACACCATCCTCCTAAGAGGCAGTCAGTGTGGCCATCATCAAGAGCAGCGTTACATGCTCCTTGCTTGCCAAATGTGCATAGAGTTTGTTTAGGACATCTTTGGAAGGCCTGATCATAGAAAAGTAACAACAGTTATTCACGTGATTGCAGGAACTGGGTCAAGCCAATCTAAGCTTTGTTGCCTTTGAGCAAGTTGGGAGTATAACCCCATTATTCATGAGCAATCCTGCTAGCAATCATATCTGGAAAAGAAGCATGAACTTTGTTCCATATATCACACTATAGTTGAGCCTATAACATAATTTTGATCATCAATGCTTAAACAATCATGTGGGCTTGTGCATCAGTCGTTGAACTGGAGAATGAGATGCTAGATATCATCAGAGGGCAGTACACAGAAGATGTCAAACACATAAAGTCATTTAAAAATGTCCCCTTATGATGATAGGGAAAGTGGGCATAATCCTGAGGAGCTGTATATTCTTGTTGTGGCCACAGAATCCATGTAGAAACTGGATGGGTAAGAAACTCAACAGTACATCTAGGGTCCAATCCTAGCATAGAAAGCAATCCCCTACAAAGGGAAATTCACCAAAAAACAATTGTTGACCAACAGAACACAACTAAAAGCTTCTCAGTACATCAGGCACACATAATTGTTGGAAAGTTGACCCTTAGGTGGGACTAGGAAGCCAAGGGGGCTCGAAAGAAATTTTGAGCAATACAAGGGAAAATTGGGACTAGAAGACAAAAGCTTATGAACGTGAGATCTTGTAGACACCTAGGCAAGGGTACACAAAGCATTAGATCATCTGAGCCTAGTGTCAACCATACAACTAGGTCATGTGCACAACAATTTAGTGTTTATCCCTAGATGCTAAGTTCAGAAACAAGTGACTCGGAAATATCTTATAGCATGGAGACACTTGCAAGTAGTTCAGGCACTACCTATTTACAGACACCAAAAGGTCCATATAAGACACAATTCGAGTATATCAAGACCAACCAATTAGATGCACACATCTATGAGGATGTTCTAAGGTGATCCATTATCCAAATCAAAAGTCCCCACCAACCCTTTGGACTTGAACACCTAGTGGTCAAGTTTGAAGATGGTTCTTATATTGATAAGCAAGGAACCATGTATGTGGTTACCGGCTTAGCCGACAGGACATATGAGTTTGGAAACATCATTCCTGAGAACCAGATAGGAGACCTAGAGCAAGGAGACCTAGGATGAGAACCCAAGACTCCTAGAGGTAAGTCAGTCTTGACCAGGGTGATCACCCCAGATTGGATCCCTCAGGACAACAAAAGCATAGGACTATTCTTGAATAGAGAAATAGAGGAAGCCTTTTGGAGATTCAAGCCAGGTCAACTTAGCAAAATAGGTCGAGCCACCATCTACGAGTTCAAAGATTGTGAGACACTAGGCAAAGTTGTCTATCTGGATAACACATCATAGAGAATTTTCTTGGTAACAGAGCATGATATGAATGCCTGTACTTGGCAGGGAAAATTGATTTTCCCTCCCCCAAGATCGAATGTTTCTCATGGCCTCCAAGGAGCAAGATCATCCCAGGCTCGTGAGAACCAAAGGGAAAGAGCCAGAGAGACACATGAGGTAAGCTTTGCAAACCCTTTAGGCAGAGACAGATCAAGACATGAATGTGAAAGAACTGAAAGAGAGAGACATAGATCACATAGAAATAAGACAGATGAACATGATTTTCCATTGCCTAGTCCTCGAGAGCACCCAAGAACCCTTAGACCCTCTCAAGTGGTTAAGGCCATGAAGAACTATTTTGACGGGTCAGGAGATCCCTATGATCATGAGGTCGAGTTCAAACAAGTGTTAAGAGCTGAACAAGTGGAGGACTTGTTCACTCAGCTCAAGGCATTTGGTTTGACCCTCAAGGGTGCTACCTTAGCTTGATTTCAACCTCTACATATTCAAAACTACCGAGATATACGTCAACTACTAGAGGAATTCATTGTAGAATGTTCCAATAGTAGCATCAAGCATAACACATCATCCTTGATCCAGAACTTCAAGCAGATACCCCAAGAAACAGTTCGGCTAGGTGGAAGGAGATTTAAACAATACATGGAAAGATGTCGATACCTGAATTACCTACACAAGCAAAACAAGTTTCCCTATTTTTAGATAGACTTCTAAGCAGGAAACTTAGATCATATGTATATCTCAAGGAGCCAACCACACTAGATCAATGCTTGAGAATGTGTATTGACATAGAAGACAACTTGGGTGAGGAGCTAGAATTGTCCAAAATCTATACGGATTCTAACAGTTCTACTAGTCACACTTCTAGACCTTCGGCTGAGATAGATGAGATACCAGAGCAGGTTGCCAAGAAGCTAGGAGTTCAAAATAGACAAACACCAAGGATAACCTCATTGAAGCAATGTTATACTTGTAGAGGGGAGCACATGGCTAACGTATGCCCATTGCAAAATGAAAACATGAGAGAAATGAATGCGCCATATTGCACAATTGAGAGAAAATAAACAAACCATACGGCTCAAGATTGTCCATACAATAGGCAGGCTATCAAACAAACATATCATTAACCTTACTAACATGGTAGGTATTAGAACCACTACCAACAACCGTATTATAGGACACAACAAAAATATCAACCTCAATACCAACAACAATATCAGACACCATATAGGCCAAAATTGGTCCTAGGAAACCAACCACCACCTCCTACCAATGTGATTCCAATTAAGTATGGAGTGGCAGAGGAGAACCCTAATAGAGCATTGGTGCCAATGACCCCGTTGGTCTTAGAAAATGATCCTCATGCTCAAAGTTCTAACTACACCCATGAAGATAGTCCACAAGCTTATTACACAGAGTCACTTGAGCACAGTGAGACTTATCTGTATCAATATGAGGCATTACCTATGGAACCAAATTGGGAGCCCGAATACTCAAATGTCATGTATACAAATCCTAACCCTAGGCCCCAATTGAGACAAATGAGACCACAAGCTCCTAGAGGACCATGTTTTAGATGTCAGGGCGACCATTTCATTGGTGAATGTCCCCACCCATCGACTCCGGGACAAGGAAAAAATATCACAATACAAGGCTTTTGTCTTGAGTGTGACAAGGAACATCTCTCAAGAGATTGTGCAAGGAACCCCTCGACCTAAGGTTACATCAATTAATGTGGTAGGCTTAGTGGTGGATTCAAGTTCAAGTAGTGTTAACATGGCTCCTATACAGGTAGTTACTAGGGTGCAAGCCTTACAACAGGCTAAACTAGCTGAGCAATCAGAGCCAAATGAATCATGAGAGCCTAGTAAAAGGAAAACAAGAACATGGAAGGATACCAGGGAGAAAGCCAATCATAAGTGGACTATAAAGTTATCCAAACCAGAAGAAAGCTTGAAAGATGCAAAAACAAAAATAGTAGACATTGCATCTCAAAGCCCCTCACATGTCGAAACTCCATCCACTCCACTTCATCCCACCCCACCACTCACTATAAATATACCGCAACCAGGGTCTATTCTTGTAGATCCAACCCCAAAAGACTTGGAAATGATGTTCAAGGCATACCAGGCTCGACTTCAAGAAGGGCCTACAGTCGCAAACCTAGACAAGAGTTACCCTAGAGCAGATTTTGGGATTGAACAGACAAAAATGTGCATGAAAATGGTAGAACTAGCTCAAGCTATGCTTTAGATTAGTAAAATGTTCAATCACACAAATTCTATCAAACCAGGTTTGCATTTCCATGGCTTACTAGAAAGATTAGAGTAGTTGGTAAACAAGCCACAAGTTTCTTCCAACAAAAGCTTACATTCCTGATTCCACAGATGATGAAACACCTCTTTCAATTCAGCAGTACTCTCAAGAGCTCTTGCGGGAAATACAAGAAGAGAAATGGGCCAAGGAGAAGGGTAACCCGCCTACTATCCCTGAAATTGATGACCTTCATGATCAATTTCCCCAAGACATTCCATCTATTTATGGAGATCAAGCAGAGCAACAAGAAGATGAAAGATTAAATTTTGAATCTAATTCTTTACAAAACTTCCACAATTCACAAGCCCATGGGAATTTGAATCTCTTCAGATCAAAGCTCCCACAATATTGGTAATAAATGAAGACTCAGTGGTTCCAAGAAACACGGAAGTCATGAAGAACACTAAGGTGCAATGTCATCTTACCTTTGAAGAGTTTCTCAAAGCAAAACCTGAGCTATGGAAACATGTGGCAAATCAGGTTCCAGAACTTGGTTCCAATGTGTCAAAAGGAGGCTCTAAGCAAAAATTCCTAGAGATACCTCTAGAAAAAATAGGAGACATGAGTGAAGGTGAAGAAGGTAATACTTATCTTCCAATCATCTACTAAGGTTACACGACCAAAGCTATCTTAGATTCAAGTGCTGGTGTTGCAATTGCGACCACCTCTTTGTGGAAGCAATGGGGAAAACCCGCATTAATACCAACTAGAATGAAGCTTCAAATGGCTGATGGCCATGTTGAAAGACCTCTAGGATTTCTAGAAGGGATAACTCTAACTACTTGTGGTGTAGAGTTTGAACACACCTTTGCTATATGTGACTTTGGAAAAAATAATATCTATGAGATGATCCTAGGAAGACCCTTCCTATGACAACTACAAATAGTACAGGATCAGGGAACCAACTCCTTGTACTTATAGCACTTATGGGTCACTACTAAGGCCAATCTAAAGGATTATACATTCAGAGATGTACCAACCCTACAATGGAATCCTATCCACAAGGCACCAGAAGATTCAATCTCTATGCATTCTGAAAGTTGATATGATCCATCTTAGATGCATGAAGATACTCACTTGTGGATGTGAAAGGTTGTAGAGGAAGAGGAAAGACGTCTAAAAGCAGCCACCATGGACATTGATGTCAATGAAGATTAGTGGACACCTCATTGTGATGATGAGGGCTATGATATCTCTATGTTTATGTGTGAGCCCTTGCTAGAAGAATCTAACCCTAGTGATGTCATAGAAGAAGAAAAGGATGACAATGATCTAGAATCCATTGTGATGGATAGTTGCTTTAACTCAGAAGAGCACTACCTAGAAGACATAGGAATATTTACCCAAAAATAAGAAGAACCTCTCACAAGCATCAAAATTATAAAGTCAAAGGATGGAAGTGAAGGTGGTCAAAAGAAAAAGAAAAGAAAAGTAGTGAAACAAGAAGAAGAGGAATCATTGTTCGAGGTACCAGAAAATTTCAAGAAATATGAAGTTGAAGACCAAGAAATTTTGGTACGAAGGCCTAAAAGAGAGGCCATCATAGGAGAAGCATATCATAATAAAGAAAATACCAAAAAAATTGTAGTAACTATTGAAGAGAACAAAGAGCGATATACGTACATAGGAGAAGACCTAAGTGTAGAAGAAGAAGTAGAGCTTGTAGCTTTATTAAGGGAATATAGGGGTGTGTTTGCATGGACCTATAGAGACGTGAAGGGAGTAGATCCAAAAATTTTCTCTCATACATAGGAGAAGACCTAAGTGTAGAAGAAGAAGTAGATGTACGTACATAGGAGAAGACCTAAGTGTAGAAGAAGAAGTAGAGCTTGTAGCTTTATTAAGGGAATATAGGGATGTGTTTGCATGGACCTATAGAGACGTGAAGGGAGTAGATCCAAAAATTTTCTCTCATACGATCCCCATGATAGTTGATGCCAAGCCCACCAAACAAAAGCCCTATGCATATAATGACACTTATGCAACAAAAAGAAAAGAGGAAATTAATAGACTGATTGAAGCTTGATTTATCTATGAGATTGAGCATACTAAATGGGTGTCCCCCATTGTAGTGGTACACAAGAAGAATGGAAAGTTACGAGTGTGTATGAACCTCAAAAAAGTTAATTCTACTACAATCAGAGATAGCTATCCACTTGCAATCACTGAACATAGTGTTGCAGGCAAGGAACTTTATAGCTTCCTTGATGGATTTTTAGGTTACAATCAAGTAGCCATTGCCCCAAAAGATCAACACAAAATGGCCTTTGCCTCAGAATGGGGAATCTTTACATTTGGTGTGATGCCATTTGGGCTCACCAATGCACCTGCAACATTCCAAAGGCTCATGTGTCATGTCTTCAAAGAGTTCGTGTGAAAGAGCTTAGAAGTATATGTTGACGATTTATGTGCTCATTCCCAAGAGAGAAGATGCCACATCCATGAGCTCAGACAGATCTTCAACAAGTGCAAAGAATATCCAGTGTCTCTAAACCCAGAAAAATGTGTGTTCATGGTATGTCAAGGTAAAATCTTAGGTCATATTATTTCTAAGAATGGAATATCAACAGATGAGGACAAAGTACGAGCCATAGGAGAGCTGCCAAGCCAAGAAATGTTAAAGAGGTACAAGCCTTTATGGACCATTCTGGATATTATCGTAGGTTTATCCACATGTATGTGATGATTTCTAAGCCTCTTTATGCCTTGTTGACAAATTTTGAGTGGAACGACAAATGCAAAAATTCCTTCAATGAGCTGAAGAGACGTTTGCACACAACAATAATAGTGACCACTCGTGATTGGAATAAACTGTTCCATGTCCATGTAGATGCATCCAATCACGCAATAGGATGTGTGCTAGCACAACCCATAGGTGAAGGAAATCTAGATTTAACTATAGCATATGCTAGCAAACAACCAAACACGGCTGAACAAAACTATACAACAACTGAAAGAGAAGGCTTAGGCATGATATATGCTATGAAGAAGTTTAGACACTCTTTATTGGCCAACAAGTTTAAGTTTTTCACGGATCATCAAGATTTGTTATATTTGGTCAACAAACCTTGTGATACAGGATGCTTAGTAAGATCATTCCTCTTACTAATGGAATACAACTTTGAAGTGGTTGTTAGGAAAGGTAGGACCCACCTCAGGGCGGATCATCTTTCTTGCATCACCTCAAGAGAGTCCCCACAAGGAGTGTATAATGAATTGCCTTATGCTTATCTGTTCAATTTGGAAGTTGTTCCTAAATGGGCAAATAAGTTGGTACTTGTCTTAACCTTTGGACCTGCAAATAAGAATGTGAACCGAACAAAGAAGAAATTGTAACTCATAGAAATATGAGATATTGGTAGGAAGTATGTATAAACAAGATAGAGAAGGCATACTAGCTTGTTGTGTTAAGGAGGATGCACATAGTAGTTGGTCGCAACAAGCCCATGAAGGATTGCTAGGAAATCACTATTCTAAACAACGAACATTTCAGAGTCTGAAACGTTTAGGAATGTATTGGCCTCACATGGATAGAGAAATACATGAGTGGATTAAGAATTGTCTAGTGTGCAATGAGAGACCCCTAGTGGAGTATGCTACCCTTTATCATGTGTTATTAATTCTAGAATGGAGCACTCCATTGGTAGAATTTATGAAATCAGGAACACTACCCAATGAGGCTAGTCTAGCAAGAAAACGAAGCATGGAGAAAGAGGCTAAGGACTATGCCTTAGTAGGAGAAAACCTATACCAAAGAGGCAAAGATGGTTACTTAAGATTGTGTGTTCATGAATCAGATTATTTGAAAATCTTAGAAACTGCACATAGTGGTGTAGCAGGTGGACACTTTGGGCCTGATCGAGTAATTAAGACCATTCTATTCTTAGGACTTTGGTGGCCCACTCTTCATATGGATGCACATACCTATGTGAAGAAATGTGACACATGCCAATGTGCACAATATCTTATTAGAAAAGACGAGATGCTTTTGAGGCCAATGATGGGAGGACACACCTTCTCAAAGTGGGGTATATACTTTGTAGGTCCTATTAATCCCGCAGCAAGAAACTCCCATGTAGAGTACATTATTGTAGCCACATATTACCTTACCAAGTGGGTAGAAGTAAAAGCCATGACAAAGAATGATGCTCAAGTGATGACTAAGTTCTTATTTGAGAATGTGTTCACCAGATACGGGTTACCAATAGAGTTAGCAAGTGATAGAGGTACACACTTCTTGAACGAAGTCATTGAAAACCTTCTCCAAGAATTCTTGGTGATACACAAGAAGTTGGTCCCCTGTCATCCATAAGCTAATGGACAAGCCAAGAGCACAAATAAGATCCTTTGTAATGTATTGACAAAACTCATAAATAATAAATGCTCTGATTGGGACAAACAACTTCATCATGTTGTTTGGGCTTATCGAGTTGCCTACAAAACAGTAATCAATGTCGCCCCATTTTAGATGGTCTTCAGACACAATGTTGTGCTACTCTTGGACTTCCTAATCCCAGCTTTAAAAGTAGCACAAGATCACAACTGGAATGGACATGAGTTGTCCTCTAGGATCTTTGATCTAGAACACTTAGGTGAAATGAGGCTACGAGCAGCAGCAGGCATCTATGCTGCAAAGAAAAGGCAAAAGGCATATTTTGATGCACACATCAAGGATAAAGGATTGAAAGAAGGACACCTAGCGTTGGTCTATACACTAAAGTAGCATGCTCGTAAATTCAAAAAATGAGGATATGGACCCATGATCATTAATATAATTTCCACTAGTGGTGCTGTTCAATTGGCCACTCTAGAAGGTGACATCTTGCCAAGCTATATTAGTGGATGTTGAGTGAAGTTATATCAAGAATGTCTTACAGAGGATATGCTAATGAGACTCAACACAGCTAAGAAGCGAAAAGAAGAAGATTTAAGGATTAGAGAAGAAGCACAAGCAGAGGCTAGAGAGCGCATGAGATGAAATAAGTTAAGACAACTAGGCTTAGCTGTCAATCTGGAAGCCCCAAGATATGACATGGTCATGTGCCAAACATTAGGTGCAATTGCTTCTCGAATAATCGACCAACATTGCTTTGTGACCATAGAGGTAGGACACAGAAAGAATGCAAGGGCTGTAAGAACCCTGATTGACTCAGGTGTAGCAACTAGTGCAGTTAGATGCTCATACTGCCAAGATCTACAATTGGACATCAATTCCATAGAAGCCTATCTCATAGGATTGGCACGTGTGGAAACCCCTTGTTTGGGTGAGGTGGAACTTCCCATCTACCTTCAAGATGTCCCAATGAAAGTCAATATGCTAGTGTGTCAAGATGAGGACCTTACAGAACCACTTGTCTTCGGTCAAGACTAGATCTATGACCATGTAGTCAACTTAAACCTAAGAAGTCAACTTCTTCAAGTTTGGGTACATGAACAATGCATTACATTAGAATTAGAGAATTGCATGAGCACAAATCCAAGTAGCACAAAATCTCTTAGTTCCTCTAGGCCCAATCTTAGCAAAGAAGATATTGTATGTGTCAAAGCTCTTTGATCCAGAAGGACTCAATCATGGAAGAACAGTCTCAAAGGCGAGCAGACCCCTCTTCTTTTTCAAAGACTACTGCAGTCACAACAATTCAACCAAAGAGGCAAGTGCCAAAATACAAGAAAACCGCTATATCAAATAGAAAAATAGAATTCAAGAAGAAAGTAGTTTCGAGCATGATGCAGATCTAGGTACAAAAAGGAGAACAACCACCAACTTTGCCACAACAATTCCCATCCAAGCAACTTAACCATGATAAAAAAAAGAACCAAGCAACTAGGACAAGCTCAACCACAAGGTATCCAATAAATTTGGGTGCCTAAGAAATTAGCTACAGCTCAACAAGGGCAATTACATGTGTGGGTACCCAAGGCACTCTTACATGCACAAAACCCTATGATCTCCCTCACAAGAAAAATCCCAAAAAAGAAGCCAAGGGGAAGTAAGAGTTAGAACCAAGCACAAAGACCAAAAGAAGATCAATCACCTCTTCGAGGCAATAGTAAGAAGCAAATCATCAAGGATATGGGTTTGGAAGCCAAAAGTACCAGTAGCATCCATAGAACCAAAGAGCCAACCAAGCCGGATACAGAATTTAAGCAACCACCCAAAGATGAAGAAGTCAAAAAAGACTTGTACGCAGCCAAACACTGTTCTAAAATGGATCCCTATAAGGAACAATGATCAATTTTCATTTTGAAATCCAATGAATACCTCCAACAAAGGCTGCATCAACATCTATAAGCACATTGAAAGCCTCGATGTGCAACAACCATGTGCCCTTGGCATAACCCCATCTTTTGCACCATTCAAGCCATGCATTTCCAAAGTATGCATTAATATAGGGCCTCATTACAAGGCTGTGCATAGACACAATCGAGAATCCTAGGCACATAAGACACGTTCGACATATGTAAAATATTTTATTGTTACTAACCTCTTTCTTCTTGTTTTTTGATAGTGTTCCCAAAAAAAAGGGAAGGAGTAGAAGAACAAATCAAAAAGAGCGAAGAAGAAGGAAAAGGAAACAAAACGAAGGGACACAACCAGACACTCAAAGAATCTCATCATGGAACCATCAACACGGACATCCATCAACAACTATAGACAAGGCAATGGTCAATAACACGACCCTTCACCATGGTAAGAATCGCCTACTTCAGCAATACCCTAACCATGATAGATTAGGAAACCTCTTCATCAGCATACCCTTGAGCACTTAGCTCAAGACCCAATTTCTTGCACCATACTACTTCCAATGCATTTCCCAAGTATGCATACATAGGGCTACATTACAAGGCCATGCATAAGGCACATATTTTCTTCAACCCATGCACTAATGCACATACTTTCTTCATTATGGGTTACGAGTACTTGGCATTATAACTATGAAACCCATGTTTCAAAGATCCTGAGGACATCGAGTTACAACATCAGTACCTGCAAAGCAATTCACAGTTGATGGCTGCTCAAAATCAACATTGACAACCTCTTTTGAGCAACTAACAATTTTTGGAAGCTCACAAATACACCATCAATTTGAAATCCAAGAAAGCAGTGCATACAAAGGGACTAAAACTTGCAATGGATATCAATGAAAAAATGAATAACAAGACAACCGACCCTGCTACATTTGAAAGCAAACCGGTCTTGTTGATACATGATGGACACTATCTCTCAAAGTACTACATGGAATACCCACTCCAACAAGGGTCTATTGGGATGACAGATGGGAAAGGTGGGGTTGTTGAAACTCAAGGTCAAGCATAAGCCACAAGGACGCATCAAAGAAGTGGACACACAAGCAAAAGGAGCATGTAGGGAACTCCAAGATGTACATGTCAAATTTTCAAAAGAAATCCCTATAAAAATAGTGATTTTCATCACTGAAAACCATTGTACATATCATTCCACATTTTTGCAACTCCATTTTGTTCAAGCCGAGGAGTCCTCAAGCTTGAAGAGTATTATAAGAAGTATCATCCTACCAATTTCCATAATTTTTAGACTCCGTTTGAGCCCCCAAAATAAACCCAGGAGCCTAATTTTTAACTAGGCTGGACACTAGGTTTGGACAGGCCAAAACTACTCAAAAAACTTTAAAAAGAGCTAGAGAGCTCATTTTTTAGGTTAGCTTGTTGTAGATTTGAGCTTCTGTAAGAGAGATCTTTTGTAATCGAAGACGTTCCATTATTCCACTCTTTGTTCTTACCTTGTGTGCATGTGTGTGCATGCTTGTGTGCTTCTCACTCACACACTTGTGCCTTCACTCTCACAATCTTCATACCAATCCTCATTTCTCCATGGATTCCCATTTATGAGGTGTATCTCCTCACTTTGCTACTTTCCATTGTGCTAGAGTGACAATGAGCAGCAACATTATCTGCATCCTTTATGTGAATGTCATATAACTTTCTCATCTGATACACTTTATTTGATGCCGATTCTTTTTCGTATGTATTACATAACTTCTTCTTAAGCTCCTTTGCACTTTCACAGTCCAATATTGTAAAGAAATTGTTATCTACAAGGTGCAGTCAAATGATAGAACTTTTCATCCAACTCATCCCAATCATCATCATCCATGTCAGCAGGCTTCTTTGAGATTCCATTTACTAGCTTCCATTGCCTCCTCCAAATTAGCACAACCTTAACCTGATTATTATTGAAAGTTTTTCAAGCTCAAGAGTGTGGGAGCATGCCCCAAATTGAACCTTCCACATCATACACAATTAAAGGACGCTGATTTCCACGAGTTGGAGGCATCACATCATGCCCATAATGGAAAGAAGTTGATTAGAGAAGATTTAGCACACCTCTTGATGTGATTGGACCTCACTTTTTGTTGGATGTGATGGTTGGGTACAATCAGAAGATCAAGTTGGTGCTGCTAGACCTGCTTCACACCTGCCCTCTTTTCTCTTCAGATATGGTTAGGAGACTCCTTGAGCTTCCAAATGACACCAAGAAACTATATATGTGCTTTACAAACTAATTGAGTAATGACCAAATCAAAACAGATGATTTTGAACCTTCATAACTCCATAAACTTTCTATTCCTGTATTGATACCTGCTCAGTTCTAAGCTCAGTGTGTCCAGCACACTTGCAATTGGTTTAATTCCTTCTGGGAGTATTAAATTAACTTAACAAGCTACCATTAGCAAGTTAAATCACTCCAAATAACAAACTATACACTGAGCATGATGTTTAGCAAAATCAGGGACACCCCCGACTTTTTAGGAACAACACAGAAATATACCAGTGATCACTTCGACAGCGATTTCTCCCAATTGGCTGAATAGAATGACTTGAAATTTTGTAGTCTTGTAGAATGCTTTGAGCTGGTTCCAATGAGCCCTTGATCATCAAATTTGGTTCAGTAGATCTTGAGATATGCTCTGTTGAAGTTGACAGACTTGGAGGTAGTCACTCAGAGAAAACACAGAGTAAAGAACTATGAGTATATGTATTGATACTATCAAATGTACATTCCCATTGGCATGTAGAGTGATGCCCAATGGTACTCAGAGGTGTAGGCTAGGTAGTAGCTCTCACACACTCACAAATTTGCTTGGATTAGCCTCGAGAAGAGTGTAACTAACCCGCGACTTTTACATTGTCTTTTATAGATGTTTTGAAGGAATTTGAATTTCAAAAATTCAAATGTAGGCTCCCTCAAATCTCTCAACTAATCACATGGAGATATTCTCTCCATTCATACCTTTCACATTCCACGACTTTTGAAGGTGGGTGAGATTACAAGAGGTAAGTTAAGTCATATTGACTTTTACATTGGATAAAAGATAATAAAGCATAGGCATGTGTTCCTATGATCTTCCTTCAAGTGAATTAATTCAAGAACTTTTGTAACACCTTCAAGGTTGGTATCCAATGCTCTTTAAGGTACAAGACAAAGCCAAGTGTTAAGGCTTGTTTGCACCAACAGCTCCCCCTCAAGCCAAACACTTGCTTGAGTCTTCATCTTTAGTCTTCAATGATGTCCTGTAATCCAATCATGGATTTAAACCTGCATAGCTTGCTTCCATCCAAAGCTTTTGTAAGCAAATCTGCACATTGAATATTAGTGGACACATATGATAACTGGATTTCCTTGCTAAGTAATTTCTCCCTCACATAGTGGTAATGAACCTCTATGTGTTTTGTCCTAGCATGATAAACAGGGTTAGCAGCTAGATGGAGTGAACTTGTATTATCACCAAATATGATTGGTGGCCTTGTGTATAGGCCCAATTCTGAATAGAGTAACTTCAACCATATTGCTTCTTGAGTAGCATTGGCTAGCCCTCTGTATTCTGCCTCAGTAGATGATAGAGCCACTGTGGGTTGTTTCTTGGATGACCAAGAAATTGGTTTATCACCTGCAAAGCATATGTAACCAGATGTACTCCTCCTGTCATCCTTGCAACCTGCCCAATCTGCATCTGAGTATACCTTGATGTCAATATCTGATGAATATGGATAATACAAACCATGATTTTGTGTTCCCTTTAGGTATTTTACTATCTTCTTGGCTGCCTCCAAATGTGGTACTCTTGGCTTATGCATAAATTGGCTAAGTACACTAACACCATATGAGATATCAATCCTAGTTAAGGTAGCATAATTGAGACTACCTACCAAACTTTGGTAACCTGTAATATCCTTGAGTTCTTCTCCTTCATGTGCACTGAGTTTGTGGTTGACCTCCATAGGAATGTTTGAGACTTTAGCTTCCTGCAAATTAAACTTCTTGACCATGTCCTGAATGTACTTCTTCTGAGTAATGAATATACCTGAATTTGTGTAGACCAATTCAAGCCCTAGGAAGTACTTCAATAATCCAAGATCATTGATCTTGAATTCCTTCATCATTTGACCTTTGATGTGTCTAATTCCTTGAACATCATTTCCTGTAATAATGATGTCATCAACATAGACACACAAGTATATTACCTCTGAATTGTTCTTCTTTATAAACAATGAAGTATCTGCTTTACTCATCACAAATCCTTGATCCAAGAGATAGGTTGTCAACCTATAGTTCCATGCTCTAGGTGCCTGCTTCAATCCATACAGAGCTTTCTTCAATTTGCAAACATGATTTACCTTATTGGGATCCTCATAGCAGGTGGTTGTGACATGTAGACCTCTTCAGATATCCATCCATTCAAGAATGCATTCTTCACATCCAATTGGTACATGTTCCAATTCTTGGATGCAGCTACACTCACCATAATTCTGATAGTTGGCATCTTTGCCACAGGAGAAAATGTCTCCTCATAATCAATGCCTTGGGTTTGTGCAAAACCCTTGGCTACCAACCTAGCTTTGTACCTGCTTATTGAACCATCTGAGTTCCTTTTGAGTTTGTAGATCCATCTGGATCCTATCACCTTCATGGAGTCCTTCTTGGGTACCAAGTCCCAAGTATCACTTTCCTTGAGAGCCTCCATTTCTTCATCCATTGCTTCCTTCCATTCTGGTTTAGTAATGGCTTCCTCAAATGTACCTGGTTCTTCACTTAAGATATCCTTTGCAAGATATATAGAGTGCTTGGTTACAAGTGAAGTATCATATCCATACCTAATAGGTTTCTTCTTTTCCCTTGAAGATCTCCTCATAGCTTGAGTTGAGGATTCTGGATTGTCTTCAAGTTGCTTCATCTTCATCTTCCCTTTGGATTTCCAAGCTTTGAATTCTTCAATGTTGATGGTGTCTTCATCATCTGAACTTGTATCCTCATTCTGAGTTGGTTCTTGTCTGACAAGCTTTGGAAAGTCTTCTTCCATATCATAAGGTAGGCTAACTTTCCTGCACTCATTATCATACCATGAATCATTTTCATCAAAGATGACATCTCTGCTTACCTTGAAGCCTTTGTTTGAGGGGTTATAGAACCTGTATCCTTTCTGATTCAAATCATAACCAATAAAGATACACTTTTCAGCCTTAGGGTCTAGCTTTCCCCTTACCTGTGAGGGAATATGCACATATGCAACACACCCAAAGATCTTGCAATGATCCAGAGAAGGTCTCTTACCATGCCAAGCCTCATAGGGTGTCATTCCATCAAGTGTCTTTGATGGCAACCTGTTGATTAAGTATGTGGCAGTAGATACACTCTCTGCCCAAAGATAATTTGGTAATTTTTTTTCATTAAGCATAGACCTAGCTGTCTCCACAATGAGTCTATTCCTTCTTTCAGCTACCCCATTTTGTTCAGGTGAGTACCTTGTGGTAATCTCCCTCTTGATGCCTCTTTCCTGCAAGAAGTCTTCAAAGTCATTGGAGAAGTATTCTCCACCACCATCAGACCTTAACCTCTTCAAATGTCTACCTGTTTGATTCTCAACTAATGCAAGATACCTTTTGAAGCAATTAAATACTTCATCTTTATGTTTCATGAAGTACAAAACAGTCCATCTGCTATAATCATCTATAAAAGATACATAGTACCTTGATCCAGATATGGATGGCTCCTTGCTTGGTCCCCAAACATCTGTATGCACCAATTCCAAGTAGTCTTCATGCATAAAACCCTTTTTTGTATATGGCAATCTGTGTGACTTACCAAACTGACAAGCCCCACATTTGTATATCATGTGTTGCTTGGATACATTAGGTATCCCAAGCACACATTGATCCCTACTCATTTGCTTTATGGTCCTTTCTCCAATGTGACCTAATCTCTTGTGCCACATCTCCAATTCTGATAGGGTTTGGTCCTTGTAATTGTACAATGCAATATTCTTAGTATCCTCAAGTTCAAAGGTAAATAGTCTACCTGATTTCTCTCCCTTGGCTATCCTTCTGAATCCATGTCTTGGATCCTCCACATATGCACCATGTTGAGTGAACCTGACCTGTAGACCTTTTTCAACAATCTGACCTACACTCATCAGATTCTTGGTGATTGTTGGGACATACAATACTCTGCTTAGCAAATTCTGATTACCATCACTTGTTTTGACATTACCTACTTTAACCACTGAATGTTTAGTGTCATCACCTGTCTGCACTTGGTGCTTGCCTTTAGGTTCTTCCAAATCAGAGAGTAAGGCAACATTCCCAGCTACATGGTTAGAGCAACCTGAGTCAATATAGAACAAATGATCATCATTGATACCTGATTTAGATGTCATGTTCATAATCAACAAGGAATCATCTTGATCCTCTGCATAATTGTTGTAATCCT